>SJYX01020602.1:842174-871093 GCA_006410675.1 Oreotragus oreotragus | reverse complement strand
CACCCCCCTGACACTCCCCCAGCCCCCGGCCCCAGGTCGGAGCCTGACTCCTTGGCCTCCCAGCTGCGTGACTGTGGGCAAGTTGCTGAACCTCCCTGAGACTCCAATTCCTCCACAGGAAAATGAGGTGAACCCCAACTCACAGGGCATCTGAGGTTCAGGCGTTAGACATCCCCCCAACCCCAGGGGGTCCTTTCTTCCCTGGCTAGAGGTTCAACACGCTAACGGCGGTGTGCCTCTAGCCCCCTACCCCGGGACAGATCCCCACTTCCCGGCTTCACTCAGCCTTGAGAAGCACTTATGGCACACCAGTGGTTGGGGGGAAATTTCTCAATTCTCGATCTGCAGAAATCTTGCCCTCCCCTGCAGGAAGCAGAAAAGCAGGTCTGCTTCTGGGATCTCAGACCAAACAGCTGTTTTTTGGCTGAAATTCCCATCCTCACAGTTGAAGCCTCCAGCGCCCCAGAAAACTCAAGAGCCTAACTCTCACAGCTGATGCCTAAACCCATGACCCCGGCACTCATCCTTCCCGTGTCCCCATCTTAGCTGCCAAAGCGGTCCCCGCATTTTCAGTTGAGGTCCTGCCGGCTCCTGATGCCACCTTCTCCCATCCACACCAACACTTGATCTCCCGGGCCCTCCACACAGGGGCTTGGTTCTCCTGTTCTTTGGGTTATGGGGCTTTGTTCTTCCTGCGTGTGAACTCTCTGTGCTCAGCCCCTGATGACCCCGCAGGCATTTAATGAGGCCCGCCTGCAGCCTGGCTCCACAGCAGGTGCCGGGGATGAGAGACTAAGAGGCTGTCTCAGGGCCCTGCTCTTGGGGAACTGAGAGGCTAGTCAGAGAGAGAGAGGCATCAATAATCCAATAATCTCCTTCCAGGGTGGGAAGTACGTCTGTGAAGACTGCTGTGAACCACTGGCTGCAGGGGTGGGGAGTGGGGGAGCCTTGTCTAGGGCATGACCACAGCTCAGCTTGGGACCAAAGCAAACAGCTTTTAGGGGGATTCTCATGGCAAAACTAGATCTTGAAGGATGGAGTATCAAATAGCACAATCAAATCACCCAACACTTTCCTCAAAGTCCGCAGAGACCCTCGCTGCCTGTTGTCCATCACTCACAAGCTGATTCCCATCTCATCTTCCAGACTCCAGACACCTGGGTGCACCTGCTCCACGAGGCTGGGTAGAAAGCCACACAGCTGCGTTTGTTCAGCATCTTCCACATCCTCTTGTCCTCGCCTGGCCACCTCGCACCACACTCCTGAGTAGGGCCACCCAGGTGTGGTGTCTGGACTGGCGGCATCAGTATTACCCACGTGCCGTTCAGTTCAGTCGCTCAGTCGTGTCCGACTCTGCGACCCCATGAACCACAGCACGCCAGGCCTCCCTGTCCATCACCAACTCCCGGAGTTCACTCAGACTCACGTCCAGTGAGTCGGTGATGCCATCCAGCCGTCTCATCCTTGGTCGTTCCCTTCTCCTCCTGCCCCCAATCCCTCCCAGCATCAGGGTCTTTTCCAATGAGTCAGCTCTTCACACCAGGTGGCCAAAGTATTGCAGTTTCAGCTTCAACATCAGTCCTACCAATGAACACCCAGCACTGATCTCCTTTGGGATGGACTGGTTGGATCTCCTTTCAGGCCAAGGGACTCTCAAGAGTCTTCTCCGACACCACAGTTCAAAAGCATCAATTCTTCGATGCTCAGCTTTCTTTATAGGCCTACTCTCACGTCTTCCATACATGGCCACGTGCTGTTAGGAAGACACAGTCTCACGACCGACCACGGGCCGAGATCACATGCATGTCAAAGCCTGAGAATCCCTCCTCTCCACCCCAGCTCTACACCCCCGGGCCCCCGGCCCCCTCCTCTCCGTGCTGGGGCCGGCTGCCACCTGTCGGTGCCTTCAGTATCTACACGGAGAGCTGACACCCGCCTGCAGTGCGTCCACCCCACAGCGGCACCGCTCCAGCCCCACCCTCCAGCCCCAGCACAGGGACCACAGCCCCCTCTATCCGACACCCGCCCCCCACCCCAGGGTCAACTGTCACCCTGCGGTCCTCCTGACAAGGTCACTGAGGGGGACAGATGGCAGGCAGTGACGGAGCAGCAGCGACTCCTGAGAAATGACCCTGTGCCACTGGGAGGGGCCCGGGTCATCATGGAATCTTCACTCAACCCTGTCATACCCTGGGACACCGGTCACCCCCACCACGGACATCAGGAAACTGAGACTTTGGGAGCTTGCTGGGGTCCTGGAGTTAGTGAGACGGGCTTCCAGAGAGAGCCCCAGTTCACGCTCTGCACCAAAAGATACAAGTGTGCACCATAGCCTCGCAGAAGACTGGGGAGGAGGAGGGACACCTGCATTTTAACTGGGAACAGTTACTTGGCTGGACCTAGAAACCAGCGGCAGAGTCACCGAACAAGTGGGAGAGGCAGGCGGGGGCCAGACCACAGAGCCCTTCAAAGACGGACTCAACTGCTGTGGCTTTCGGGGCTCAGGAGCAGTGACGCTTCTGGAGCAGGCTGCACCTAAACTGCTGCACCGTTCCTGACATTCACTCTGTCCCCTCCTTCACGAGGCTGATCCCTCCCCTCTCAGGCTTCTCCAACCCTCCCGAAGTGGCCAATACGGTCAACTTCCCTGGGTTTGCTTGGCTCCATTGCCCGCCCTGCCCTCCCCTCTCCAGGAGGCCCACGTGCCCCTCAACAAAGCCCAGTTGCCAGGAATCCTTGCCCTCCCCTCCTAGGACAGGGCTCTCTTCCAAACCCAGTCTTCCCACATCGAATCACCAGTTTCCACCATCATCTCCAAGAAGACGGGCGGAGACTTGCCTCCTTCCCCTGTGGCCCACAGCCTGAAGACACCAGCTCAGCCCTGGGAATGGAATTGAAAAAAGAGGCCCTCTCTGCCCTGGGGAGGCTGACGAGGGGAAGCCTGACCCTGAGTGTGCAGCCCCTTCGGCAGGGGGACAGTCTCATTTGCCCATACACTCAGGCACCTGGGTCCACTGCGAACTCTCAAGAGACTGAAATCTTAAGTCTTTGAAAATGTCTTTTAGCAACAGATAACCACTGCAACAAGGAATCCGATCGAAACAATTTAAGATTAAAATTTGTATAAGACAGAAAACCTTAAAATTACAACACAAGAGTTTTTAAATTCCACCACTATTTATAGGCTGAAAATTGTGAAACAGAGATCTCCTCTGGAATCCACCTGCTCCCTGTGTGGTCTCCCGGCCACAGTCTCAACACCACCTGGGGGGCCTGTTAGAGAGCAGGCAGGGCCCACCCCTGACCCCTCGAGTGAGAATCAGCACGTCAGCACTAAAGCTGGGGATGCTCTGGCTGAGAGCACATGGTCTGCAGGGCTTAGGGAAGAGAGAGACCAGGGAAAAGCAAGGCCTATGGAGCCAGGTGGCAGGGGCCGCTCCTGGTGTTTCTGCAGGGAACAATGGCAGCAATGTGAAGCAGGTATAGGTGCGAGGGGCCCACTGGGGAGAGAGGCAAAGTGGAGGGCAAATGGAAGAAGCGTGTGAACCCACCCAGCTGTGCTGGGGGGTGGCGAGGGCAGGCTGGAGGAGGGGCTGAGGTGGGCTGATGGGCGGGATCTGTCCAGCGCAGCTGTAGCGGGAGGGAGATGTTGAGATTTCTAAGCTAGCAAACATGTCACTCAGAGAGAGAACATTTTTAAGGAGGACGGTGGAGAGCTCTGCTTTGGACACGCACGTGCACAAGAGAACCCTGGGGACACTCAGGGCGCGGGGGGTGGGTGGGGGGAATGCTCAGATGTGATACACACAGAGATGACGGGGCTGGAGCAGGCCCTGATGATGCGACCCAGGAAGGTATGCAGGATGGTTAAGAGCAGAGGGAAAACAGATAGCTGAGGACGAGCCAGCACGGGCAGGGAGGCAGGAGGCGGGGCTGCATCACAGAAGCCCCAGCCTGAGGGCGTCAGCACAGAGACTAAGTGGACTGAATGACCAAATGCCACTGATCTTGACAAGTGAGTGATCCCGGGCCACCGCAGCAAGGGGAGTGTTACTCACGGGTCAGGTGGGGAGGCCTGGGGACACTGGGCGGCAGTTGCAGGCGGCAGATAAAGCTGAGACTGCTAGATAAATCGGAGAAGGCATGACACCCCACTCCAGTAGTCTTGCCTGGAAAATCCCATGGACGGAGGAGCCTGGTAGGCTGCAGTCCATGGNTGTTACTCACGGGTCAGGTGGGGAGGCCTGGGGACACTGGGCGGCAGTTGCAGGCGGCAGATAAAGCTGAGACTGCTAGATAAATCGGAGAAGGCATGACACCCCACTCCAGTAGTCTTGCCTGGAAAATCCCATGGACGGAGGAGCCTGGTAGGCTGCAGTCCATGGGGTCGCACAGAGTCGGACACGACTGACGCGACTTAACAGCAGCAGCAGCAGCAAGAGAAATACATGTCTAAACATCTCACCTGGGGTTGCAAGCCCCCTTTCATCAAGACTGTGTTCTCTGGTACACCCGTGTTCACAGCACCATTACTTGCAATAGCCAAAAACAATGGAAGCAACCCAGGCGGCCACTGACAGATGAATAACAAAATGTGGTATGTACATTCAGTGAAGTATCAGTCAGCCTTAAAAAGGAAGGAAATTTTGACACGTGACATGGATAAACCTGGAGAACATTATGCTAAGTGAAATAAGCCAGTAACAAAACAGCAAGTACTGACATGCCAACATGATTCCAATTATATGAGGTACCTAGAGTAGACAAAATCGTAGAGATAGAAAGAAGAAGGCTGGCTGCCAGGGCTGGCGGTGGGGAGAACGGGGAGTTAGTATTTAACGGGTACAGCGTTTCAGTTGTGCAAGAGGACAAGAGTTCCATGGCTGTATGGTGGTGATGGTCGCACAAAATCACGCTTGATGCCACTGGACTGGACATACACTGAAAAAATGTCTTTCTTTCAGCAGAGGGATAGAAAACCTGAGCTCTTAGAACTGAATAGTATGTCTGTGTCAAGAGAGGGGAGAGTGGATCTTTTTCAGTGACTGTAGACTATTCCTCCAGGAGGCTTCCCAGTGAAAGGAAAGGCGTGATGGGGCGGTGACCTAACGGTGAGGCAAGGCTGGGAGGAGGCTTTTTCCCCCTCAGGTGATAGGATGACAGTCTTCATCTGGAAGTGGAGAGGTGAGCTTGAGCCAGAGACACTCATTTTCTAAGAGAGAGAGAGAAAGAAAGAAAGAGGGAGCAGGGAGTGTGAGGAGGCTCCCTCCAGATGGCCTTGGCCATCCCAGCGCCACAGGTGGTGGGGTCACCTGGAGAGGGGAGGGCAACAGGTAGGAGAGCTGGAGAGAGTGGAAAGGTCAGGTTGGCTGGCATGAGAGCAACAGGGGAAAACAGAGGCCTGGCTGGGCAGCAGGAAGGGTCCCGCTGGCTGTAAAGCCCAGAGCACACCATCTGCAACGATCACTAAGCCTGGGGCAGCGGTCCTCAAAGGACAGTCCCTGGTCTCTGGACCCACCAATAGCATCACAGAGGAGCTTGTTAAGAGATGCAAATTCTGAGGCCTCACGTGAGTCTGATTCAGACCCACTGATTCAGAATCTCTGAAGGTGGAGCCCATTAGCCTGGATCTTAAAAGATGAGACTGTGATGTCCTCAAGTCTGAGGAACACTAATGCGGAATACAGAAATTTAGTGAAGGGTTTATATCATCTTTACATAAAAACTAAAAAAAAAAAAAAAAGATCAGCCTAGCAACTTCTACATAAAAAGAGCAAGAAATGAGTAACTGCTTTGATGCCAACACAGCTTATTTCTACAGTTAGAGAAATGCCACAGGAGGTTAATAAAAACAATAGAAATACACAGTCTACTTCATAGACTTCCTTAGATGAGACCTAGGAAACATACCCAGGGTCTCGGGGCTGGACCCTGTATGATCGGTCCCTGCTTCTTTGACTGTGTGCCTTGGGCATCAGCTTCCCCATCTGTAAAGAGAGGGAGCTGAAAAAGATTCTTCTGAGGTCCCTTCCAGTTCAGACACTGTATGACCCTTTGTCCTATAAAAGGTGACCTCAAACTCAACACTTTTACACAGTCTCACAGAGGGTGAGGGAGACATTTTTAACCAGTAAACATATCACAATTAACTAGAAAAATTTCCAAGATACTAGTGCTAGTATCTTGCACTCCAATAACTAGTAACTCTTTCACTAACTGGTTTTTCCATTAAAGCCACCAACACCTTCAGTTATAAAAACACGATACCGTATTGCACCATGTTCTTGAACTCCACAAGACCAGGATCCCCCAGGAAATCTCTCTATACCTTCATATTTTCACCCTATAATACAGGTATACCTCAGAGATACCGTGGGTTCCATTCTAGAACACTACAAAAAAAGCGAATGCGGCAATAAAGCAAATCACACACATTTTTTGGTTTCCCAGGGCATATAAAAGTTACATTTACACTACACTGTAGTCTATTATGTACAAGAGCATTATATCTGAAAAAAACAATATATGTACTTTGATTAAAAATACTTTGCTAAAAAAAGTATGCTAACCATCATTTGAGCCTTTAGGGACTCACAGTCTTTTGCTGGTGGGGTGTCTGAAATATTGCAAGGCTACCAAAAGTGACAGAGAGACCCAAAGCAAGCAAATGTTACTGGGAAAATGGGACCAAAAGACTTGTCTGATGCAAGGCTGCCACAAAACTTCAATCTGTAATTAAAAAAAAAAAAAAATGCAATGTCTGCAAAGCACAGTACAATGAGGCATGCCTACACTTTTTAATCCAGGCAGGCAGGGTTTGTATTTGTTGCCAGGCAGAAAATGAGTTAAGGAACTGGACTCATCAGACCCTAGAGCCCGTCCCCTATGATGAGTGTCTGGGCACTCAATACTGCAGGTCTAGGCTTCCTGATAAATGGCCCCCTAATGGCCTTGTTACCAGAATCCCTCGACGCTGGTTTCCTGCCTGGTCTCTCTGCATCCAAGTCCTTGTCTGCACCTTGTCATTCAATGCCCATCCTCTTGTGCCTGGGTCCCCAACGCCAGCTGCTTCTGTGTCTCTGCCAAAGACTAGCAACTCGGTTCTAATCTCAGAACTAGGGCTGGAAGAGGGACCTGGGTGCCTGCACAGGAAAGACAGGGGAAGTGTGAGCCCTGTGGGTGCTGGGATTGGGGGGGGCGGGGCACGAGCAGGAAAGACAGGGGAAGTGTGAGCCCTGTGGGTGCTGGGACTGGGTAGGGGGGCAGGCAGGAAAGACAGGGGAAGTGTGAGCCCTGTGGGTGCTGGGGGGAGCGGAGAAAAGGTCCAGGGGAACTCTGGTCTCCAGCCCCACTTCACTTACACATCTTGGCTCTTAACATCCATTAGGACTGGGTCAGGAGGAAGCACAGCTGGCTTGTCTTTCCCCCTGTGCACCCATCACAGACCCGGTCCCCCTCCTCCTGGTTTTGGAAGTGATGCTCCCACTCTCTCAGTCCCTGTGGCAGGAAGCAGCAGGTGAGCGGAGGGCTCACACAAGGATCATGTAGCAGGAGAAAGGCTGGGAGGGGCATGCCAAGGCAGGTAAGATCACAGAGGCGACCAAAGCCACGAGCACGCGACTCGGCAGGTGACGCCAGGGCAACGAGGTTCGCTTTGGAAAATCCTTAGTGCCAGAAGAGTTTCCTAGGCTGATCCCCTGGCGCTGATCTCCCATTCAAAGTCGCATGTGGGCAGAGTGACCACACTGCCTGATTTGTGCGGGACAGCCCTAGTTGAGGCTCTAGATTAGATGCAATTAACAGCACCCCGTTTATTCTCAAAATGTTCTGGTTTGGATCAAAATTCTAGTAGCCTTATTCTTGGGCCCCTAGGCCTATGAAGTCAGAGCTGCAGTTGGCGAAGGCACTTAAGTGTCTGGAGGGAGAGTCAGGCTGAGTCCTGCCCCTCATCAAATATTCTCCTTCCCTCTCTAGCATGCCCGTCAAGCCATCACCTGGCATCTGCTTGTATTCCTGCAGAGACAGCAAAGGCCTCTCTCGTTTTGGGAGAAAGCTGTGTTATTGAAACAAAAATAGGATGGATGAATGAACAAAGATGATGGGGCATATATACACAATGGAATATTACTCAGCCATAAAAAAGTAAAATCTTGCTGTGTGTGGCAACATGGATGGATCTAGAGGGTATTATGCTAAGTGAGGTAGGCCAGACAGAGAGACAAATACTGTATGACTTCACTTACACATGAAATCTAAAAACACAAAAGAGCAAATGAAACAAAACAGAAAGCGACTCATAGATGGAGAGGACGAAAAGGTGGTGGCAGGAGGGGAGAGAGTGAGAGAGTCGTGTGAAGTGGGTGAAGGAGATTAAGTACAAACTTCTAGTTATAAAATAAATAAGCCACGGGGAATGCAAGATACAGTTTAAGGCATAAAGACCATACTACTATAATGACTCTGCAGGAGGACAGATGGTTTCTAGACTTGTCCTGGTGATCATTTTATAACGCAGGCCAATGTCAAATCACGATGTTGTTCACCTGAAACTGACATAATACTGTATGTCAACTACGCTTCAATTAAAAAGCAAATGCATGAAAATAAGAGTGGCAAGATTCAAATCTATACACAGCATGACAGCAACTAAATAACATCCTTCAGCAAGGAAAGGCGTGGGAGTGGGGCAAACCAGACAACCTGCTGACTTCTTTCCTCCCACCTCCTTCCATCTTCATTCACCAAATGTTAACTGAGTGCGTGTGACGTTTCAGTGGCAGTGAAGATACAAGGGCGGGCTAAAACAGACTCAAACCGAGGCGCATCCTACCCAAGAACTGGCCTGTATTCTCCAAAAATGTCAAGATCATAAGGGACGAACAAAGCCTGAGGAACTGCTTTAATCTGAAGAAGACTAAAGAGACATGACAACCACATGCAATGCCTGATCTGGGGTTTTCTTTGCTGCAAAGGCCACTCTCGAGACAACTGGCAAAGCTGACAGGTCTGTAGATGAGATAACAGTACTGCATCCTGCTTTAAAAAAGTGTACCGTAGTTATATAGGAGGATGTCACTGGTTTTAGGAAACACACTTAAGTATCTGGAGGGATAGGAAGAGTCCTCAAATGATCCTCAAATGGTTCAGGAAAAAAAAAAACAAAAACGTATATACAGAAGAATAAGATGGCAATATTTGAGGAATCTGGGTGAAGGGTATATGGGAGTTCTTTGTTCTATTCTTAGAACTTTTCTGTAAGTCTGAATTAGGTCAAAATGAAAAGTTAAAGGAAAAAATAAATCTCAGGGACAGTGTGGATGTGTGGGGGTGTGTGTGTGTGTGTTTAAAGGAATACAGACCCCGATTTCACAGAACTCATAGTGTAGCTGGGGAGACAGGTACTGACACAAATAATGGCGCTAATTAAGCACAAAATTGCAGCTGTGGAAAGTGCTGTGAAAGGAGACAGACCTGGTGGTGGGATGGCAGGGTTCACCACGGGCAGCTTTACCCACAGCAGGAAAGCAAGGGGAGACGCCGGCAATCATGGAGCCAAGGTCCACGGATGAGTCAATGCGGAGGTGGGGAGGAAGGTCTCAGGCTCCCGCAGGCCCCATCAGCAGAGAGAGCCTGGGGACCAGAGCGTGCACACTAGGGCCTGCGAGAGGTGCCAGCGTCAGTTTTGTCTTTTATGCTGGGAGCAAAAGGAAGTGATTTTAAAAGACCCCCTGCCGGGTGGCAGAGGCCAGGCTGGCGCGTGGCCGGCGTGTGGAGTCCACCACGGTGCTGGTGTTGAGCCGCCTCCAGGAAGACCACCACGCATGGCTTTCCCTTTGCTCCCTGATGCCTTCATTTTCTACAACCACCACGTATGAATTTGGGAACCAGACCAGGGAAAGGGGCTGGGAGCGGGGAGGGTGTTGAGGGAAGAGTGGGAGGCAAAGTGGGCAAGACATGAGCTCAGGCTGTCGTCACGCCCCTTCCAGGCCCACCAGTGGGTCGGGTCAAGGGGTGGTTGACAAAGCCGGCTGCTGCCTCTCCTACCGAGACCCTGGGGTCTACACTGAGGCTGACTCACCTGAGGGAAGCGGGGTACAGGGACCAGGTCTTCACATTCCCCCCTCTTAAGTCAGACCAGTGCCTTTCATCACCACGCGTGCAGCTGGCTACCGCCCCTTTCTGGTCCTGGATCCTGCCCCTTGGAACGATCCTCTAGCCCTGGCAATTGGGCCCTCAGCACGGCCTTGGGAGCTGGCCATCACTCACCACAGCCTCTCTCAGGATCAAACGCTAAACAGGACGTTTGTCTGTGAGTCAGGGGCCCGACCACAAAGGGAGGAGACCCTTTTCTGTGCCAAGTTCTGCCCGAGTGGGTTTTCAGTTCATTGGCTCCTTTAAAATGGTCGATTTAACAGCAATAGGTTCTATCATTATCCTCACTTTACAGTCAAGATGAGTCTAGGGACAGACTTGAGTTCCAATTCTGGCTGTCCTTGCAGAGCAGCGTGCCCTGCCAGCAGTCACTTCATTGCTCTGAGCCTCAGTTTCTCATCCCATTCTGTAAACTGGGGCTGCTAAGTATTAGCAATGTTCTGGGGCTAGAAGGTACTATTTATTCCCTTTTGAGGCGCCAAGAGGCTGAGGACAGAAAATTCAAACTACACATTGCTTAAATATTTACAAAGAGCTTGTGTATCCTGACAGTAAATCATGGGACCTGAATTTTCCAGGACTATCCCAATTTCAAATCCTCTGTCCTAACTTTCCACATAAACCATTGAAATGTCTCAAAAATTCCACTCTCTCAGTATCCAAACAACACCTCCCAGGCCTCCTCTTGCACAAAGATGCAGCACAAACATTCTTTTTCAGACTACAGATCCCAATCTTTGGTTCCGAAAATGTACTCAGTGGAGCCCCACTGGTCCCCTGAAGGAAATGGGGTCAGGGAGAGAAATCTGGGGCAGTCAGCACTCCATCAGGACTCTCAGACGTGGCTGCTTCCTGGCACATGGACGTGAACTGGAGGCCAGGAGAAGCTGTACCACGATGAAAGCATCACCCACAGAGGGACTCAGACTAGGAACACGAGCTCTGCCTCCATCTACCTGCCCAGTGGCCTGTACTCAGGAAAGCAGCACAGCCAGAGAGTTGCTATGAAGATTAAAAGGACTGATTAATATTTGGAAAGTACTCAGAACAGTGCCTGGAAGCCAGTAAGTGCCGTACCAGTGTTTAATAACTAAAAACAGAGGTATCTCTGGCAGAAGGTGCTCATGCCTTAGACACGGCCCAGAGGCATCACTCCTATGCAGGGAAAACAAGGCTTTACCCCTGGACTGAGTGAGGCTAGGCCGCTATACAGAGACGGGGGGTTGGGGGCTTACCCTAACTACAGAAGGTGGGTCCTGCATTAGCCAAGATTAGAAGGCTGGATCTGGGAAGAGTCACCACTTCTAAAATACAAGAGGTTTCTTCATGCCTCTTAGTTGTCCCATCTGGTGTTCTGTCTGCCCACTGAATACCATCTTTTTCTACCTCCAAGGCTGAATTTGAATGCCAACTACTCCCGATGAGTGGTCCCTGATGCCCATCAGAACAAAGGGCTGTCCCCACTGGGATCTCTTGCATCTAGCTTTATCCTCTTTTAAAGCAGTAATCAGACAGATGAGAGACAGCACACATGCCCACATGCACGTACACACATACACACACAGAAATGTCACGATGTCACTGCCTTCCTAACTCCCCCATGAATCCTTCCAAGACAGGTTCACCTTCCATCTCTGTGACACACAGAAGTGGTTCAATAAAGGCCTGAATTTGCTGTCATTTCTGTGCTCCTAGCTGGTCTTCCTCTGGAGGCGGAAGTCCCTTACACGTGTATGCATCCGGAGAAGCTACAGAGATGCAGGATCTCTGGGTCTTGGAATGCACGATCTGATCAGATTTCAGACAGGGACCTACCTAGCACTCCCTTTTAATTCTCCCTCAGGCAGATGAAAGGACACACCTGTGAGAGCAGGGTCTGTAGTGGCCAGGACCCAGACTTGGGCAGAGTGGACACACTGACCTGGTCTTGTCTCAGAGTCCGTAAGAAGAGCTCAGGCTTAGAAAGCTACGCTAGCCACGCTGCCCCGCCCACCCAGCCTGTCAACGCCAGGGGATTGCCCTCAGCATTCCAGTCCCTGCTGAGAAATGAAGAGGGTGGCCCCGCTTTCCAGGCCCATTGTCTGGTGGAAGGAAGGTGAGCATGGGAATTAGGGTTAATAGGCACTTCTCTGAGAGAGGGAAGGCCCACAGATTGCAGGGTCCCCTCCACCAATGGGCCACAAACCGCGAAGATTGCGGGGGAGGTGAGGGGCAATGTCTTCCTGTCTCCCCCCATTCCCTAAGCCCCTCTGGTAGGTTATATCCATCCTAGAAAACGGAATCCCTCATGTGCCTGGACCTGACAGTCAGACAGTCCCAATTCATCCCTCTAGCTCCTGGTCCCACTCCACCTTTGCTAGCTGAGGAACTTCATCTGTAAGAGGGGAGAGGGACCACACTGAAATTAAACACCACAGCTGGGACCTTCTAGTTCACACTCAACAATCGACGAGTTGGTCCCAGTCCTCTGAGACCAATGACCAGCCTGGAGCCCCAACTTCTTTCAGGGATAAGATTGTCTCTGACTAGGTTCTTTTGACACTTGAATTGGAATGTTAAAAAGCTACGAGAATACCTTCTCTATGATAAAATGTGGAAAGGAGGGCTCAGAGAGAGGATGGTGAAGCAGTGTGGGATCCTGACTTTGACTCTGTGCTAACTTAGGTTCTTTCCTCTGCCCCAAGCTGTCCTTGACCTTGGCCTCCCATGTGTCTGGCCTGGCCAGGACCTGCCCTCTCCCTGAGTTCCCCAGGCACCCTGGGTTTACTGGAGTCTGGCCCACTCTGCATCCCCACCCAGCACTGCACCTGCCATGGAGGAGCAGCTCAATAAAGGCTGAATGGAATGTCTAGGACCCTCCAACCATTCTGAGATGCCTTCAGGAACCTGACCTTTTACATTCCAGCTAATGTCTAATTTGCATAGAGGAGTTGTTTTTAGGAGCCTGCAAATCACCAGAGACAAGGCGGGATCAATACAGAGTATTAGGCACGTTGTATTCTACTCTAATTCTCTGCAAATTGGTATTCCATTAACTGTACATAGAATTTACGGGAGCTCACTATGAACTAGAATATTTAACTAGAATGACCTACTCTCTGTCAGATAATAGCTTACTGTTGTTAATTTTCAACTAGCCAGAAAGGTTTCCAGCTTACAATCTACTTTCCATCTTGATTTAATCAGGAAAGCCATCTATTTGAGAATACAATAAAGGGCAGCCTGATGCAGAAGAAAAAAGACCTGCCTGTGGAACCAGATGACAGGAGTTGTATCCCGGCTACACCACATACTGTGTAATTGGCTGCTCAAAGCCTCAATTTCCTCATCTGTAAAATGGGAATAACACCAGCCTTACTGGTGGGAGCTGTAAAAATTAAATGAGCTGATACATGTGGATGCACTCCGGTGCAGTTCTACAAGGCTATAAAAAGTTGGTTATTACAGTGAAAACAGAAGATGAAATTCTCAAACAACTCAGATAGGCTAGTGACAAAAAGCAGGGTGGATCTAAATCAATGGTTCTAAAGCGGGGAGAAAGGGAAAATGTGCTCCTTGTCCAGAGGAAAGGAGGTTGGGAAGACAACTGAAGAAGAGGGACTGCTATTGGGATCTACTGGTCAGAGATGAAAGATGCTGCTGAACATTCCACAATGCAGAGAAAAGGCGCCACAACAAAGAATTATTGAACCCCAAATGTTAACAGTGCCAGAGTGAAAAAACCCTAATCTAAATAATCACTGAAAGTTGAGTTTGGGAGCTTTTTAGAGCAGAAATCTTCCTAACCAGGCTTTTCTTTCAAGCATGAGCTGCCTAAACACTTGCAAGATGGATTGCCAGACAGCTCTTTTGTAAGTAAAGCTGAACTGCCAACTCTTGTAGTTTCTAAACGTATAAAACTGCTTTTAAAGAAGATGCTCTCCGATTACAATTCAGCTAAACTGTTTTTCCAAAGATTTCAGGAGAAGTTCTCCCGGGCACAAGGCAGGGTCTATCACTCCGCCACTAGGCCCTGAAGATGCCTTCGTAATTCTAATTTCCTGGTGAAATGGGAGCCACGAGGGTCTCTAAGCGAATTAAATTCACATCACGCCAACTGCTCGCTTGCCTTGTGCTGGGCACCGTGCCAAACACCTCCACATCATTTATCCCACTTAATCCACCCAACAACCCAGTGAGGTGGGCATTATTACCGGCTGTTTGCAGGGGAGGAAACTGACGATCAGCGCGAGGTTAGACAACTCGCCCAAGGTCATCAGCTGGCTTAAGGTGGGGGCCTAATCTGAACCGAGGTCTCCAGTTTCCCAGTCACAAGCTCTTTCCACCACCTCGGAAAACCCAGGTGTTAAGTCGTCTCAACTTCCCATGAATTTTTTAAGGCAACCGCAACTTCTCAGTAAGTAAGTTCAGGTTGCTGAAAATGGGAATTTCCGGGGCACCGGGCGCTCTCACATACAGTCCCCCACTGCAGCTGTCTCACCGCAGGTACCTGATAAATCATTCCATATCACCCGCGGAACGGGGAGGATTTATTGGGGCTGGAGTTCGTGCCAGGCCCAGGAAATGCCATCTTTGAAAGCCGAGAGGCGGATTCGCCCTGGAAGCCGAGAAGGTCTGGCCGCCGCGCTTGGCTGGCTCCCCGCGCGGGCTGTGCGCCCCCTCGGCGTCGGGGGCGGGGGTCGCGGCGCGCTGGGGCCTCCCGGATCGCCAGCCGCTCCGGCTCTGCCGGTCGCGTCCGCCCATGCCCGGGTCGGAGCGCACGCCCACGCCTCGCCGCCGCCGCCGCGTCCCGCCAGGGACCCAGCCCCACCCGGTCCGGCCTGCTCCCTCCCGCCCGCGCCCCACCAGGTGAGCGCGGCCAGGGCGCCCCCTCCCCGCCCCGACGAGACGCCGGGCCGCCGGGGCCGCCGCGTCCGCCAGTCCGCCCGCGCGTTCGCCGCGCGCCCGGGGACGGTGGGGGCGGGGCGGCGCCCAGCGCGACCCCGGCCCCCGGCGGCTCCGCGCCCCGCCCCGAGCCCGCTGGGGTCGCGCCGATCCGTACCTGCAGCATCCGGGGGCGCGGGGCGCCCAGGTAGGTCGCGCGTACGGGCGGCGCGGAAGCTCGCTCGCGGCGCGACCTGGCCGCCGTCTGAGCATGCCCAGTGCCGCCCGCAGGCGGCTCCCGCCGGCCCGGCTGGCCGCGACGGGCCCGCGCGCCGGGCTAGGGGCGGGCGCCCGGAACGCCCTGCGGGACGCCCCCGCCCCCACCCGGGGCCGGTGCGCTCGGACTCGTCTCCCAGAGCTACCCGCGCTCTCCCGCCGAGGGCCGTGCAGCCCGGCGTCCCCTCGCGCATGCACGCAGGCGTTCGTGCCATAACCATTTATTGGGCACCTACTGTGTGCCCAGCCCGCAGTGATTTTATGCCTAGGAATGTCAAGCAGCCAGCGCTAAACAAGTATTTGAAATAAGAAATGTTGCCCAGCTAGGGTCCTGCTGACTCCCGTGCAGTGCCCATCCCAGTCCACTGAAAACTGCCCAGCTTAAACTTTCTTCCCAAGCCTTATGGGCCCTTTACCTGACCTGGCTCCTGCATTCCTCCACCTCCAGGAGCACCTTTCTGTCCATCAAACACTCAGCACTTGTCCAGCCTCAGGACGTTTGCATATGCCTTTTCGCCTCTGTGTGGGACGTCTTTGCCCACCTTTAACCTGGACTGGAACCTTCTCATTGTACTTACGTCCTCCTTCTCCGAAAGGCCTTCGCTGATCACTTTATTAAATTAGTCCCCTGATCACAGAACTTTCCTTGTCGTCACTCTATTTTCTTCACATTTATCATTATCCATCAGTTCATTCAACAGATAATTTTTGATCACTTACTTTGATTCTTTACGTGTGATGAACAGACAAAAATCCTGTTCCCTGCTGGAGTTCGGCAGGCAATAAACATGCAAATAAGCGAACTCATGTGAAAGTGAAGTCGCTCAGTGGTGTCCGACCCTTTGCGACCCCACGGACTGTAGCCTACCAGGCTCCTCTGTTCATGGGATTTCCATTCCCAGCAAGAATACCGGAGTGGATTGCCATTTCCTTCTCCAGGAGAAGGATTGAACCCGGGTTTCCCGCGTTGTCGGCAGACACTTTACTGAGCTACCAGGGAAGTCCAGGGGAAAAAAAACAGGGTAAAGAGAAGGGGTAGAGGGAGTGCAGTTTCAATGAGGCAGTAAGAGCTTTCAGCCACGCAGATAAATTGGGAAGAGCATTCCTGACGGAGGGATCAGCCAGTGCAGACATTAAGTCGCAGGACTGCTTAGGAAATCGCAAGCTGGGGAAAGTAGCAGGAGATGAGGTCGGTCACTGTCTTTTCCTCTGATTTGCTTACTTCTTATTGTGTATTTCCCTGGAGAAGTAAATGGCAGCCCCTCCAGTATTCTCGCCTGGAGAATCCCATGGACAGAGGAGCCTGGCGGGCTACAGTCCACGGGGTCGCTAAGAGGCGGACACGACTGAGCGACTAACACTATTGTGTATTCACCTCTGGAATTTCAGCTCTGGGACTGTAGTCCTGCCTGTCTTCACTACCTTGTCCCAGCCCCTAGAACAGCACGTGGTCCCCAGGAGATGCTCAAAAACGATTTGTGAATGAATATGTGAACGGAGGGAGTGAAGGTTGTAATCATCCTGTCCCGACCAATGCCCAAGGTCCAGGGGCCCTGTGGGGCTAGGGCCTTTCGCGGCAGCTGGCAGAACCTGGCTGCTTCACTTCGGTCCTTATCCCCGAGTCCCAAGTCCCCGGTAGCGCCCCTGCAGAGGGCGCCCCCGGAGCATCGCGTCCGGGGAATTTCAGCAGAGGTAGGGAGTCCCAGGAACAGGACCCGCCCCGCGCCCCTCCCTGTGCCCCGCCCCGCGCCCGGGTCTCCAGCAAAACCTGGAGCTGTGGCACCGTTGGGACGGCCCGGAGCCGGGCAGGGCCCAAGCGCCAGGGAGGAGGAGCCTCCTGGCCGGGTAGGCCAAGCCTTCTGCAGAGTTCATCCAGACCTTCAGCCCACTCAGTTTCCGTCCCCAATTACGGTGGGGTCTGAGGGCATTTTTTTGTTTGTTTGTTTGTTTGTTTCAAAACTCAGTGGGAGAGCTGGGAATTTGGGAAACTGCGAAAAATATTCTCTGTCCTTTCCCAGCTGCTGTGTGACCTAGGGTAACCACCTTACCCTCTCTGTGCCCTAAATAATATGAACACCTATCGCTCCGATTTGAACCATGTGTAGGGAATGAATGAAATCAAGTACATCAGCTTGTTTCAGTTCAGTTCAGTGGCTCAGTCTTGCCTGACTCTTTGCGACCCCATGAATCACAGCACGCCAGGCCTCCCTGTCCATCATCATCTCCTGGAGTTCACTCAGACTCACGTCCATCTAGTCAGTGATGCCATCCAGCCATCTCATCCTCTGTTGTCCCCTTTTCCTCTTGCCCCCAACCCCTCCCAGCATCAGAGTCTTTTCCAATGAGTCAACACTTCTCATGAGGTGACCAAAGTACTGGAATTTCAGCTTTAGCATCATTCCTTCCAAAGAACACCCAGGGCTGATCTTTTAGAATGGACTGGTTGGATCTCCTTGCAGTCCAAGGGACTCTCAAGAGTCTTCTCCAACACCACAATTCAAAAGCATCAATTCTTCAGCACTCAGCTTTCTTCACAGTCCAACTGTCACATCCATACATGACCACTGGAAAAACCATAGCCTTGACTAGATGGACCTTTGTTGGCAAAGTGATGTCTCTGCTTTTCAATATGCTATCTAGGTTGGTCATAACTTTTCTTCCAAGGAGTAAGCATCTTTTAATTTCATGGCTGCAGTCACCATCTGCAGTGATTTTGGAGCCACCAAAAATAAAGTCTGACACTGTTTCCACAGTTTCCCCATCTATTTCCCATGAGTGTGTTTAGTCCCCATTAAGGATCTATCTCTGGACTGCCTGCCTCAATTTTTGGTCATCCTTATACCAGTTTGTCAAGTGTGGAGATGAGGAAACCGAGGTTAACAAACATGAGAATTCTTGGGGTTTTCCCAGTTTGCCTTCCACTAGAAACCAGTCTGAAGCTCCTTTTTTTTTGTCCACAGTCAGCAGCCATTAGCTTATACAATGTTCTCAAACTCAAGCTAAAAAATATATGTACATGTAAGGAAAAAGACATAAATATTTTTAAAATCATGCGTTTAACCATAGCAAAAACAAAGGAAAGAATATTCCCCAAACAAGTAAATGTTCACAAATAGAGGAGTGATTAATTAGATTTTGGTATATTTGTTGAAATAACTATTTTACACTAAACTAGACCATGTTATGACAGGAAGAAACTTACAATAATTTTCTTCACTTTCTTAAGTGAAGAAAATCTGAATCTATAAATATCCTGTATAATGAAAATATGGGAAAATGTAAATAGTTTGATTTGGGTTGATGTGGGGTTGGTTCTTCTTTTTAAGTTTGTTACTGTTGAAATGTTGTGTTTGCAAAACATTAAAAATATCAAATCAAAAATTCTTGAAGTTTTGTGTCTAGTAATCACAACAATAATAACTACTGTTGTCATGTTCACATGTGGTCAACAGTTTACATGTGTTCCGTCTTAACTCTGTATAGTCACTCTGCACGGTGGGTGTTTTTAGGTCAGTTCAGTTCAGTTCAGTCACTCAGTCGTGTCCGACTCTTTGCAGCCCCATGAATCGCAGCACGCCAGGCCTCCCTGTCCATCACCATCTCCCAGAGTTCACTCAGACTCACGTCCATCGAGTCCGTGATGCCATCCAGCCATCTCATCCTCAGTCGTCCCCTTCTCCTCCTGCCCCCAATCTCTCCCAGCATCGGCCTTTTCCAATGAGTCAACTCTTTGCATGACGTGGCCAAAGTACTGGAGTTTCAACTTCAGCATCATTCCTTCCAAAGAAATCCCAGGGCTGATCTCCTTCAGAATGGACTGGTTGGATCTTCTTGAAGTCCAAGGGACTCTCAGAAGTCTTCTCCAACAACACAGTTCAAAAGCATCAATTCTTCGGCACTCAGCCTTCTTCACAGTCCAACTCTAACATCCATACATGACCACAGGAAAAACCATAGCCTTGACTAGACGGACCTTAGTTGGCAAAGTAATGTCTCTGCTTTTGAATATACTATCTAGGTTGGTCATAACTTTCCTTCCAAAGAGTAAGCGTCTTTTAATTTCATGGCTGCAGTCACCATCTACAGTGATTTTGGAGCCCCAAAAAATAAAGTCTGACACTGTTTCCACTGTTTCCCCATCTATTAACCATGAAGTGATGGGACCGGATGCCATGATCTTCGTTTTCTGAATGTTGAGCTTTAAGCCAACCTTTTCACTCTCCTCCTTCACTTTCATCAAGAGGCTTTTTAGCTCCTCATCACTTTCTGCCATAAGGGTGGTATCATCTGCATATCTGAGGTTATTGATATTTCTCCCGGCAATCTTGATTCCAGCTTGTGCTTCTTCCAGCCCAGCATTTCTCATGATGTTCTCTGCATATAAGCTAAATAAGCAGGGTGACAATATACAGCCTTGACGGACTCCTCTTCCTACCTGGAACCATTCTGTTGTTCCATATCCAGTTCTAACTGTTGCTTCCTGACCTGCATACAGATTTCTCAAGAGGCAGGTCAGGTGGTCTGGTATTCCCGTCTCTTTGAGAATTTTCCACAGTTGATTGTGATCCACACAGTCAAAGGCTTTGGCATAGTCAATAAAGCAGAAATCGATGTTTTTCTGGAATTCTCTTGCTGTTTCCATGATCCAGCGGATGTTGGCAATTTGATCTCTGGTTCCTCTGCCTTTTCTAAAACCAGCTTGAACATCAGGGAGTTCAAGGTTCACGTATCGCTGAAGCCTGGCTTGAAGAATTTTGAGCATTACTTTACTAGCGTGTGAGATGAGTGCAATTGTGCGGTAGTTTAAACATTCTTTGGCATTGCCTTTCTTTGGAATTGGAATGAAAACTGACCTTTTCCAGTCCTGTGGCCACTGCTGAGTTTTCCAAATTTGCTGACATATTGGAAACAATCCAGGAGCCTTTCAGAGCTAGGAAGAGACGGGGGCAGGGCTTGGTGGGTTTTGGCTGTGTCGGGCCTTCTATCTTCCTTGAGCCATATGAACTCTTAGCTGTGGCATGTGGGCTCTAGTTCCCTAACCAGGGATCGAACCCAGACCCCCTGCACTGGGAATGTGGCGTCTTAGCCACTGGACCACCAATCAAGTCCCCAGGGTCAGAATTTGAATGCAAGTTGGACTGACCTCAAAACTAGGGTTTAAGGTTTTCTAATACTGCCTTTCTGCTTGGTGGGCATTGCCCATAAGACAATGTTTCGTTTGTATCTTCTTGTCGTATTATCTGTACCCCTTTGATGTGTTATAGGCTGTAGATTACCTTTAAATGTTCTGATCTCCCTTTACTGTTTTATTCTTGTGCCCAAAATGTTAAAGTCCATCCTTTAAGTTGTTGCACCTAGAGTGACATGATATTAATATCAGTGATAGCAGTTGATCTTAGATCATAAACTCCCAAACCTCATGCGAACGGGGCTTTGGGGTGGACACATAATCTTCTTAGTCTGTGTGGTTGAACCTAGCCAAATCTAGAGCACATAGTGGCCCAGTGAAGAACAGGGCTATACCAAGTCTCACATAATAAGGGCCCACATAAGTTACTGTCCCTAGGCAACCATTTTGGAGGCAGAATCACAGCATAAAGGAAACCACATGGTCAATGGACTTCTCAGGACTCTTCTGTGTTGAAAAAGTACAGACCTGATGGTCTGCTGATATTTGCAGAGAGAAAGCCAGGGCCCTAAAAACAGCCTTCCTACTGCCGATGAGCTAAAAAAAAAAAAAAAAAAAAACAGCTCTCTCTCTAAATCATGCTGGTAGACTGTACCTGGCCCGGAAATCACTAGACAAACAACAGTAAATGCAAAAAGCCAAAGAGAGCCATTTCACTGGAGAGGAAGATGTACCACAAACGCAAGGTAAAGACCAAATTCATACAAGTTACGAGGAACCAGATGAACAGTTAGACACAGTTATTAGCAGCATTCCCAGAAGCTGCCGTTCAGGCTGAAAATCTGATGCCAAGGACTGCACACAGACAATTGGCTTGGGGCATTTACAGAAAGGGTTTCTGGGAAGAGACACTGAGGATTGTCATTCATATCAAGACTCAGGAAGCCTGGGCACCACGTGGACCATTTTCAGTGATTTACAAGGGAGGACTTCCAACTGTGATGCTAACGCTCATCAATTATTTGTGCTGTTAATGTAAGCTCACAAATACATGGGCAAGTGGCGCTGTTGTAATGACGTGAAAAGGATAGGATGTATGCCTAGTTGTGGCTTCAACTGTGGGAATGACTAGGGTATCCCATATAAAATTGCCATCTTGTAGGTCGACAATGGTTGAACATCAGTAACATCGGTAATACCTTCTGTATTTTGACTTAATACAGACAAATGCACCAAAAGATTAATTGTGGCTGTGTCTGAGTATTGCACTTATAAGCAGAGAAACAAGATACAGAAGGTATCTTTTACAAATTGGGGAAATTTCAAGTCTTGGGCCTCTAATTTCTTTTAATGTGTTTAGAGTTCCCTAAATCTTGCTTTATGGTAAGTATGTTTCATTTATTATCAGGAAAAATGAAACAAACTTGAAAGCTGGCAAGCCAAAGAAAGTGAGCCGAAGAGAGGGAAAATGCAACTGTATGGAAAAGTGAGCAGTTCCTTTCAGGGAGGCCTGTCTGTGCTCGTCCAGTGGTGGCAGATGGCGACAGGATGACTGCCTTTGGCCGAGGAGGGAGGGAGAGGAAGTGGTCAATGGTCAAGTCAGGAGCCTGTAGAGATGTGTTAGTCTGACTTGGGACCCCTCACCCCCTCAGCTTGTGTTTTTGGAATTCTTGAACCATGTGGATCTCACTTTGAGAAACACAAATGTTTATTTTTATTTTTAAAAACAAAGAAACTATATTTAACTGCAATTTATTATCAAAAAAATACTCATTTTCTATTTTAAAACAATATTAATCGTACCTAATCATTTTTAAGGGGCTTCCCTAGTAGCTCAGACAATAAAAAAAACTTGCCTGCATTGTGGGAGACCTGGGTTTGATCCCTGGGTGGGTTGGGAAGATCCCCTGGAGAAGAGAATGGCAACCCACTCCAGTATTCTTGCCTGGAGAATTCTATAGACAGAGGAGCCTAGTGGGCTACAGTCCATGGGGTCCCAAAGAGTCAGATACAACTGAGCAACTAACACACATACATACACACACACACACACACACACACACACACATTTTTAAAGTTGCAAGTTAAAGGGGTTGAAATAATTGTGTGAGGGAAGAAAGCTATTGAGAATACTCAGCCTAAAAAAAAAAAGTAACAAATTTAGAACAACTTATATTAATAATAATAAAAAAGAGGCCTAATGAAAAGGGGAAGAAAGTGAAGGGAGGTGAAAGTCACTTGGTCACGTCCAACTCTTTACGACCCCATGGACTATACAGTCCATGGAAGTCTCCAGAACACTGAAGTGGGTAGCCTTTCCCTTCTCCAGGGGACCTCCCTAACCCAGGGATTGACCCAGGTCTCCTGCATTGCAGGCGGATTCTTTATTAGCTGAACCACAAGGGAAGCCCAAGAATACTGGAGTGGGTAGCCTATATCCCTTCTGTAGCCGATCTTCCTGACCCAGGGATGGAACTGGGAGTCTCCTGCATTGCAGGTGGATTCTTTACCAACTGAACTACCAGGGCAATGAAAAGGGGAGAAGAATCAGTACACTTTTAGTGTTAGGATATGCTTTGGGGCTTTCAGGTGACCAGAGCTGGGAGAAACGCAAATCTTTCAGTGTAAAATTTCAGCCGTTGCAAAAAGCCTTTCCATGTGCAAATCATCACTAGAGAGGAGTTCGGTCTGAAAACCTGAGGAACAACTTCAGCATGAGATAAGGAAGCTGTTGTTGATTTATTCATTCTTTCATCAAATATTTATTCAACCCCTACTGTGTGTTGGGCACTGCTCTAAGTGCTTGGGAGACATTAGTGAACAAAACAGACAACAATTTCTGTGCTTGTGGGCATGCAGGTTAACGGGGCAAGCCAGCGAGTAAACAACACACTCTGTAAGTGAGTGAGTATTATTGTGTGTGGAGAGACCAGGGGTACGGGTGATAGGGAGATGGATGGAGGGGAAGCGAGCGGCGAGTTGTACTTTGAAATAAGACTGAGAAATTTAATCCACTTAAGCAAAGACCTGAAGGAGATGAGGGGATTATTCATGCAGATATCTGGGGGAAGAACCATCTCGGCAGAGGCAATAGTCGGTGGAAAGGCCCTAAAGGGAGCATATCTAGAGTAAGGAGGCCAGTGGGGCCAAGGGGAAAGCCGCAGGAGATGAAGTCAGAGAAGTTCCACAGGCCGGAACCTGACGGCCCCCACCCCCCCTTGTCACCCGCAGGAAGCTCTCAGCCTTTCAGCCTGAGCCAGATGGAAGTCAGATGTGCTTGCCAACACGTCGAATGTTAAATGCTGTCCCTTTAAATTGGCCCTTTGAATATGGAAACTGAATTCAGGTAGCAGCCCTCCATTGTAAGGGAATCAGCCATAGGATCCAGATCATGCATCCGTTTTTAATAGTATCAGCATTCCATTACTATAAATGGAAAGATAACATTTACCAGTTATCCCAGAGGGCTTTCAGCCCTTCAAGAACATACAAGTGAACCCTCAGGGACACACAGACCTGGGTTTTAAAAACACTCTGCTGGTGCACGGGCTATAGATATGCCAGAAGACCAAAGGGACCATAATGGCCCCATGAGGCACCACATAGATTTGGTGCTACTTATAAAATGGAAATATTAGTCTAGGGACTTTGAGATCTGACTCTGAAATGAAGAGAAATGCGGAGAATGAGAGCTGGCATCTGAACTGCGGCTGATGGTTTTCAAGCAATGGCTTTCCTGGGAAGGAGTGGTGTCATCTAACAAAACCCAGGGAGAATGGGTTTGTCAAGCCTCCCAACCACACCTTGAAGATTCATATGCCTGAGAACAGAAGGAGAGAGAGAAAAACACGAGGCACTGCAGAAGGGTCCACACACAGGTCATGGCTTAAACAAAACAGCAATGATAAAGGAAACACGTAGCATTTCCTTAATAGAAGATTCTAGGGGAAAGACTCCGGAGAAGGCAATGGCACACCACTCCAGTACTCTTGCCTGGAAAATCTCGTGGATGGAGGAGCCTGGTAGGCTGCAATCCATGGAGTCACTAAGAGTCAGACATGACGGAGCGACTTCATTTTCACCTTTCACTTTCATGCATTGGAGAAGGAAATGGCAACTCACTCCAGTGTTCTTGCCTGGAGAATCCCACGGACGGGGGAGCCTGGTGGGCTGCGGTCTATGGGGTCGCACAGAGTCGGACACGACTGAAGCGACTTAGCAGCAGCAGCAGGGGAAAGACTCAGGAATAATACAGAAGGAGGTGGTAATGGTGGTAGTCATGGTGGTGGTCACGTTTGCTAGGAGGAATAGACCTTAAAATAAACACACTGAAGTCTGTAGAGTACACATAAAACTGAACCTCCTGAAGAGGAATTGGGGCAGGGGAGGGACGGGTATTTACTTTTTTCCCATAAACATTTGTGTAGCTTCTGAATTATCTGCTGTGGGACATATAACCTATTTCAAAATAAACCAGTTCTTTCTGGACAAAAATAATGATGTGTGCACAATACTTTTTAAAAACTTGGTTTACACATTTGACTCCCTTTAAACTTTGCTAATGAAGCACAGAGCCTAGGTTGCTTGACATTTAAGGCTGTAACTATGACCAGGACGTGACAGTATATAGCTTGCGCAAAAGAAACAGCCATGGGTCAAGAACTCTCAATCCTATTGTATATGCATGTGGCTGGCGGGGTGGTGGTGGTGAGGGTGCAACAGAAAAGAAGAGCTTTGGATGAGAAACGTGAAGGACAAAGTCGTTTCAGTAACTTTTTTAAGATCAAGAGTGATGCTTTCCTGACGTAACTGGTTAACAAAATGGCTAGAGAAAGAAGATGGGGCACTTCAACGACCCAGGCCTTGACTGAGAGCTGCATTCATGGGAAGACGGTCATCTGAAACCTGTCCTAACTTGGCTGACCATTTCATCCCTGAGACGCTGGAAACCTGATCTAGGCTCCAGAGAGAACTGTGCTCCCACCCCCTGATGACATTTCAAGAATGGAGGATGCTGTTCAGCCTGCCCCGTGCTCTGGTGACCTTCTAGCGTTGCATGGATGACACATCACAGGATTTCCTCAACTGCGCCCTGGCGTCCTGCTGGGGTGTCCTTCTCATTTTTTCCATGGTACACACAGTCACTGCATCACAGTCCAAACAGACTGTCCAGCAATGCCTCTGTAAACATGAGTCACATGTGAAGTTAAGGAGATCTGCGTTCAGTTCAGAGACAGCAGAGCTCCTTAAGCATATCATCTTCACGTACAAGGTATGGGTTGACGAGAGTCGTATTATTTCCTGCCAAGGTGCCTGAATAGCACTCGGGGATTGACTTCCTGTGGCAGCCAGCAGAGCTGACACAGATACTGCTCTTCCTGATCCTAAACGTCTATTCCAGGGTGAAGTTCTCCAGCTGCTGGATGAGAAAACATCATTCTCTCTCCATTTTATCGCCTCTGTGGGCTTCTCTTAGTTTGTTCTTTGATGTCACCCCCTTGTCTAGCCTGGATCAAGCTAGCTCAAGCCCAAGCACAAACCTTCTTCTTGTTTCCCCTTGAAGAATGAAGGCCACCCATTTCAACCTCCTGAAATGACTCATTCCCCCACCACTACCTGTTCTGAAATTGTACTCATCCTCTATGGTCCATCTCACCAGCTACCTCTTCCTGGATGAGCCCAACTGGTTTATGAGCTCTCTAACTCCTGTACCCCAGGAGTCAGCTCATTTTGACTTGCATTTAGTTATAAATGTGCATGTCCCTTTGGAAGCCTCTTGGAAAATCTCCTGAATGAGGCCAGAGGCATTCCTGATGTGTCTGTGACTCTAATTTCTGAGCAAGATGCAAAGGGCTATGAGTCCCTTCTGAAAAATCACTTGCTTTTCTGCAGTGAGCAAGATGAGTTATATTGTATCTAAAGTCTTTCCAGAATTCCTTCTAGGATTTTGCTTGT
Source organism: Oreotragus oreotragus (assembly GCA_006410675.1). Taxonomy (NCBI): domain Eukaryota; kingdom Metazoa; phylum Chordata; class Mammalia; order Artiodactyla; family Bovidae; genus Oreotragus; species Oreotragus oreotragus. Next base: position 844,719 of record SJYX01020602.1, on the reverse strand, counting down.
GAATTTGATAATTAATTGACTAACAGAGAGATAAAAGAGAGACACAGATAGGTGTAGATAGATAGATAAGGGAGCGATGTGATCAAGGGTGTCCCAGGTAAGGTATAACTAAGCTCCAATTAGATATCACTATGACTATCAGTGTCTGTGTGGAGCAATCCACAGAGTGAGGACGTCATCCTGCCTCTTCGTGCCTGCGAGTTCCCTGGTCGTGCTAGCGGAAGCTCTGCAGGTCAAGCCCCGCCCCTTTGTTGTCTACCTGGGTTGCTAAGCAGTTAATTCCATGAGCTCCATCTTGAGACATCAAGACCAGGAATAAAAGAGTGCGTAAAAGGCAACACGGAAATGACCAGGGAATAGAGGGAGCTAAACCCAACTTAGTGTCTCCTGGTTTCAATTTCACTGTGATCTAGAATCATAAGCAGTCTCCAGTATGGGAAGCTGGCCAATTTTGCCAGCACTCGTGATGACATTTCATCCTCCCAGCGTAGGGTGGATGCATTGAGGGCAGCTTTCATCTCTCCATCTTGTTCAGTCTGGATAACTGGCTTTCTCTGACTACATAGGCAGACTCAAGGGGGCCCCTTTCTGCACTGAGATTCCTCTAGATTCACACTGAACACATTATATATAATTGAGCAAATCTGCCACCCTAGCTGTGAACTCTCACATCATTTCTCCTTATTCCAGGAGGCTAGAGAGAAGCAGGAACCTACCAAGAGTGTGATGTGAGAGAAAACCAGTGGAGATTGGAGTGCCTTATCGATATACTCAAGTCAGCCCCAGTCCCTTGACTTCCTAAGGGCAGTGTATTATTTTCTGTTACATTTCGCCCAGTGGCATAAAAAAATGTGCCTAATGCTAGTACATATTTCAAATGCCAACTCACAGGAGGGAACAATTTCCCAACAGTGTTATCTAGCTTCTTCTCGAGTTCCCTGGGTTGAGGTCAGTCTTTGTAGTTAATATTGGGTTCCTGACCCAAACACAGCCTGTGCCAGTTATGAAATCAGTTTTCCACGCTTTGGATAAAGAGGTGACCGTGGGAACATGTCCTGCTCTGTCTCCAGCTTTGGCGGAGTCACTGAAAACCCAACCCAGCCTGACTGTCCTGTGCCTACACGGAAATGGGGATAGACAAGGATCATCCAGAGGGAGGAAATGGACCCATTCTGCAAAGCCAGCCTTGGTGTATGGAGCAAAGGAGAGTATCCTTCCCATTCAGGAGGAAAAACATCTCTTTAGTTACTTATTAAGCAACACTGAAGTAATCTTGAAAGCTGTTCCTTTATAAGGAAAAAAAATATGGACCAAATCTATTCAGAGAAAAAAATCCAAAATACAGATAAGGATTGATGAATAGAAATAGATTATTTTAGCATTGTTGCTAAAAACATGAAATAAGGGACTGAATGAGTTGTGGCCCATTGATTATTATATAACTCAAAATTATTTTACATGAGAAAATGGGAGTGATACAGTTTAGGTGAAGGCATAAAGGTTTATTCATACCATAACATCATAAATAAAAACATTTATGCACATAAAAAGCCTGAAAATTCACTAAAAAGTAAGAAATTATCTAGAAATAGATTTAAAATTTTAATAGAAATAGACTAGGTGGCTATAAAGGCCTCCCAGGTGGCTCAGTGGTAAGGAATCCCCCTGCAATGCAGGAGATGTGAGTTTGATCCCTGGGTCAGGAAGATCCCCTGGAGAAGGAAATGACAACCCACTCCAGTACTCTTGACTGGAGAATCTCATCGACAGAGAAGTCTGGCAGGATTATAGTCACTGGGTCGCAAAAGTGTCAGACACGGCTCACCAACTAAAAAACAACAACGGGTTTAGTTGTTCATGCCCGCTTCCTGGTAGCACAGGGCTAAGGAATCCACCTGCCAATGGGGGGACTCCAGAGACATGGGTTTGGTCCCTGGGTCAGGAAGATCCCCTGAAGAAAGAGATGGTAACCCATTCCAGTATTCTTGCCTGGGAAATCCCAAGGACAGAGGCGCTTGCTGGGCTGCAGTCCATGGGTTAACAAAGAGCTGGACACAACTGTTTGAGTAAACAGCAACAGGTGTCTGTAAACAACAAACCTTTATTTCTTGCAGTTCTGGAGGCTGGGAAGTCTAAGGTCAAGGTGCTGGCAGACTGGATGTCAGGTAAGGATGTGCTATCAGGTTATAGACAGCTTCACATGGAGGATGGGGTGAGGGAGCTCTCTGGGTCTCTTTTATTGGGCTTCCCTGGTGGCTCAGAGGTTCAAGCATCTGCCTGGAATGCGGGAGACCTGGGTTCGATCCCTGGGTTGGGAAGATCCCCTGGTAGAAGGAAATGGCAACCCACTCCAGTACTCTTGCCTGGAGAATCCCATGGAGGGAGGAGCCTGGTAGGCTACAGTCCATGGGGTCACAAAGAGTCGGACACGGATCTCTTTTATTAAGGGCATTAATTCCACTCATGAGGCTTTATCCTCATGACTTAATCACTTCCCCAATCAGTTCAGTTCAGTTCAGTCGCTCAGTCGTGTCCGACTCTTTGC
>SJYX01020602.1:801414-827377 GCA_006410675.1 Oreotragus oreotragus | reverse complement strand
AAGCTCAACATTCAGAAAACGAAGATCATGGCATCTGGTCCCATCACTTCATGGGAAATAGATGGGGAAACAGTGGAAACAGTGTCAGACTTTATTTGTTTGGGCTCCAAAATCACTGTAGATGGTGACTGCAGCCATGAAATTAAAAGACGCTTACTCCTTGGAAGGAAAGTTATGATCAACCTGTTGCTAAGTCACTTCAGTCATGTCTGACTCTGTGTGACCCCAGAGAATGCAGCCCACCAGGCTCCACCGTCCCTGGGATTCTCCAGGCAAGAACACTGGAGTGGGTTGCCATTTTCGTCTCCAATGCATGAAAGTGAAAAGTGAAAGTAAAGTCACTCAGTTGTGTCTGACTCTTTGCCACCCCATGGACTGCAGCCCACCAGGCTCCTCTGTCCATGGGATTTTCCAGGCAAGAGTACTGGAGTGGGTTGCCATTGCCTTCTCCTGTTAGCATATTAAAAAGCAGAGATATTACTTTGCCAACAAAGGTCTGTCTAGTCAAGGCTATGGTTTTTCCAGTGGTCATGTATGGATTTGAGAGTTGGACTGTGAAGAAAGCTGAGCGCCGAAGAATTGATGCTTTTGAACTGTGGTGTTAGAGAAGACTCTTGAGAGTCCCTTGGACTGCAAGGAGATCCACCAAGTCCATCCTAAAGGAGATCAGTCCTGGAATTTCTTTGGAAGGAATGATGCTAAAGCTGAAACTCCCAATACTTCAGCCACCCCACGCGAAGAGTTGACTCATGCTGGGAGGGATTAGGGGTGTGAGGAGAAGGGGACGACAGAGGATGAGCTGGCTGGATGGCATCACCGACTCGATGGACATGAGTTTGAGTGAACTGGAGTTGGTGATGGACAGGGTGGCCTCGCGTGTTGTGGTTCGTGGGGTTGCAAAGAGTCGTACACCACTGAGCGACTGAACTGAACTGAACTGAATGGGTAGTATCCACAGGAGGGGCAAAGGACAGAAGATCTGAAACATACAGTATTTTAAATCATTTCAGATTCAACTGCTAAAAAGTGACCGAATGCCAGGAACTTTAACGATTCTTGAAAAATGGACTCACAGAGTAATATTAATCAAACAGATCAGCCAACAAGATCGTATGCTAGTCAGGAACACATTTTGGAAGGACACTTGTCTCAGAAAATAGAGAATAAGAATTGTACAGCATACAAGTATTATTGCCAATCTGTTATTTTTATAGTTTTTCCAAGAAATTATAATGATAATCATTCAACTCCACTATTTTTTTGTTAGCATCTTTAAAATTTGAAATAGAATTGATAAAGGGAAATCCAGTAAAATGTTTTATCTGACAGGCTGACTCACATTTTTTTTTTTCCTTTGATTTACCTAATAGGAGAGTACCAGAATTTGTAATACAAGGAAACCTTATAGGGAGGATAAAAACATAAAGTTATTTCAATTTCTGAGGAGATACTTTTTTGTCTTCATGAACTAATCTGAACTCTATTTTTGCTTCATGATCCAATGTACCTACATTTTCATTATTATTGCTTTAAGACAGGAAAAAATAATTTTTAGAATTGACACAGAAATATGTGCTTCCCTTGTGGCTCAGACGGTAAGGAATCTGGCTGCAATGCAGGAGACCTGGGTTCAATCCCTGTGTTGGGAAGATCCCCTGGAGAAGGGAATGGCTACCCGCTCCAGTATTCTTGCCTGGAGAATTCCAGACAGAGGAGCCTGGCAGGGCTGTTAAGAGGCAGACACAACTGAGTGACTTTCACAGAAATACGAAGTTTAACAAAAACAGATTTCCACAAATTCTCTGTTAGAATATTTTCAGCTTCAAGTAAAAGGAAATCTGAATAATTATAAATTAGTTCATAAAATAAAATTTTGCAACTAGATAGTTCCAGAATGGTTTCAGCAATTCAACCAAATAATAATGCTAGGTTATCATTCTTAGAATTCTCTTGGCTTTCCATTTTTTTCAAGTTGCCAGTACCAGCTCTAAGCATCACATTGTTTTATAGAGTATTCAAACCAGAGAGAGAAAGGACTCCTTCAGCATTTGTTTTCTTCTGGAAAATAGTTTTTGCAAGTGTCTTCCTGGAGCCTTTCCTTGTGCTCATTGGCCAGAACTGTATCACGTGGAAGGCAGGGAAAATGAAATAATCTGGCAAAGGATAAAAATGACTATTTTAGAATAGTCACTATTCAATTCCTGGGGTTGGGCAACTTGTCAGTAAACAAAATCATGGTTTGGTTAACAAGAGCTAATGATTATAGGGTAGCAACTGACAGTGTCTGCCACATTCTTTTCTTCTAAATCTGGGACATTTAAAGTTTTGAATGAGATCCTACTCAGTTTCAGTAGTAGCTCCAGTTTAAAACTTCTAATATGTGCTTTCACTGAAATTGACTTATTGTGTTAGTTTTAGGTGCAGAGCACAGTGATCCTTTTTTCTGCAGATTATATTCCCTTATGTGCTGTGTGCTCAGTCATGTTCAACTCTTTGTGAGTCCATGGACAACAGCCTACCAGGCTACCCTGTCCATGGGATTTTTCAGGCACGAATACTGGAGTGACTCACCATTTCCTTCCTAAGTAGTCCATTATGGGTTACTGTAACATACTGGGTACAATTCCTTGTGTTATACAGTAAATCCCTGTTGCTTATGTGTTTATAAACAGTAGTTTGTATCTGTTAATCCCTTATTCTTAATTTGTCCCTCCTTCCTCCTCTCTTTAGGGAACCAGAAGTTCATTTTCTATATATATTCATTTGTATTATTTTTTTAGATTCCACATACAAGGGATATTATATAGTATTTGTCTTCTTCTGACAAGTCACTAATCATTATATTCTCTAAGTCCATCCATGCTGCTGCAAATGGCAGTATTTCATTCTTATTTTATGGCTGAGAGGAACCTGGTAAGCTACATATAGTCCATGGGGAAGCAAAGAGTTGGACACGACTGAGCAACTAACCCACAAAAATATTTATACACACACAGACACAGTGAGCCATCTTCTTAGGTCAACTGTCTGTTGACAGGCACTTGGGTTACTTTCATGTTTGGCTATTATAAATAGTGTTGCTATTAACATCAGGGTTCATGTATCTTTGCAAATTAAAGCTTTTACTTTTTCCAAATATACACCCAGGAGTGGAATAGCTGTATCATATGATAGTTCTATCTTTAGCTTTTAAAGCAACCTCCATATTGTTTTACATAGTGGCTGCATTGATTCACATTTATACCAACAGAATACAAGGGTTTCCTTTCCTCCACATCCCCTCCAACATTTGCTATTTGTATACATATTGATGATAGCTATTCTGACTGGTGTGAAGCAATACCACACTGTGGTTTTTGATTTGCATTTCTCTAATAATTAGCAACGCTGTGAATTGTTTTGGGCTTCCCTGGTGGCTCAGACGGTAAAGAATCAGGAGACCTGGGTTTGATCCCTGGGTTGGGAAGATCCCCAGAAGAAGGAAATTGCTACTCATGTCAGTATTCTTGCTTGGAGAACTCCACGGACAGAGGAGCCTGGCAGGTTCCAGTCATGGGGCCGCAGAGTCAGACACAACTGACTAACAGCCAGTTAGCCATCGGAATGTCTTCTTTGGAAAAATTTCTATTCAGGTCTTCTGCCCACTTTTTGATTGGGTGTTTTTCAACACTGAGTTGTATGAGCTGTTTGCATATTCTGGATATTAATTTCTTGTTAGCTGCATCACTTGCAAATGTGTTCTCTACTGAACTGAGCTGAACTAAGGTTTGTCGTAGCTTTTTTTCCAAGGACCAAGCATCTTTGAATTTTGTGGCTGCAGTCACTGTCCACAGTGACTTTGGAGCCCAAGAAAATGAAATCTGTCACTGTTAATTAACACTTTCCCCCATCTATTTGCCACAAAGTGTTGGGACTGGATTGCCATGATCTTAGTTTTTTGAATGTTGAGTTTTAAGTCAACTTTTTCACTCTCCTTTTTCACCTTCATTTAGAAGTTCTTTAGTTCCTCTTTGCTTTCTGCCATTAGGGTAGTATCATCTGCATATCTGAGGTTGTTGATACTTCTGGCAGTCTTAATTCCAGCTCGTGATTCATCCAGCCCAGTCTTTGGCATGATGTACTCTGCATATGAGTTAAATAAGCAGGGTGACAGTATACAGCTTTGACGTACTTCCTTTCCCAATTTTGAATCAGTCTGTTCTGTGTCCAATTCTAACTGTTGTTCCTTGTCCTGCATACAGTATTCTCAGGAGACAAATAAGGTGGTCTAGTATTCCTAACAGTGGAAACAGTGACAGACTTTATTTTTGGCAGGCTCCAAAATCACTGCAGATGGTGACTGCAGCCATGAAATTAAAAGATGCTTACTCCTTGGAAGGAAAGTTATGATCAACCTAGCCAGCGTATTTAAAAGCAGAGACATTACTTTGCTGACAAAGATCTGTCTAGTCAAGGCTATGGTTTTTCCAGTAGTCATGTATGGATTTGAGAGTTGGACTGTAAAGAAAGCTGAGTGCCAAAGAATTGATGCTTTTGAACTGTGGTGTTGGAGAAGACTCTTGAGAGTCCCTTGGACTACAAAGAGGACCAAGGAAAGGAAAGGAAAGGAAATCAGTCCTGAATATTCACTGGAAGGACTGATGCTGAAGCTGAAACTCCAATACTTTGGCTACCTGAGGCAAAGAGCTGACTCATTTGAAAAGACCCTGATGCTGGGAAAGATTGAGGGCAGGAGAAGGGGACGACAGAGGATGAGATGGTTGGATGGGATCACTGACTCAATGGACATGAGTTTGAGTAAACTCTGGGTGTTGGTGATGGAAGGGAGGCCTGGAGTCCTACGGTCCATGGGGTCGCAAAGAGTTGGACAGAACTAAGTGGCTGAACTGAACTAAGTATTCCTATCTCTTTAAGAATTTTCCACTCTTTGATGTGATCCACACAGTCAAGGGCTTTAGTGTAGTCAATGAAGCAGAAGTAGATGTTTTTCTGGAGCTCTCTTATTTTCTGTATGATCCACCCGATGTTGACAACTAGATCTCTGGTTCCTCTGCTTTTTCTAAATCCAGCCTGTACATCTGGAAGTTCTTGGTTCACATTCTGCTGAAGCCTAGCTTGAAGGATTTTGAGCATAACCTTACTAGCATGTGAAATGAGTGGAGTTGTCTAATAGTTTGAACATTCTTTGGCATTGCCTTTCTTTGGGATTGGAATGAAGACTGACCTTTTCCAGTCCTGTGGCCACTGCTGTGTTTTCTAAATTTGCTGGCATATTGAGTGTGGCACTTTAGCAGCAGCATCTTTTAGGGTTAGAAATAGCTCAGCTGGAATTCCGTCACTTCCGCTAGCTTTGTTCATAGTGATGCTTCTTAAGGCCCGCTTGACTTCCCATTCCAGGACATCTGGCTCTCGGTGAGTGATCACACCATTGTGACTATCTGAGTCATTAAGATGTTTTTAGTATAGTTCTTCTGCGTATTCTTGCCACCTTTTCTTAAACTCTTCTGCTTCTGTTAAGTCCTTGCTGTTTCTGTCCTTTATTGTGCCCATCTGTCTATGAACAATATGAAAAGGCAAAATCCATGTTGCTACAAATGGCATTATTTCATTCTTTTTTGTGGCGGAGTCATGTTTATATATCTCTACACACATACACATACTTCTTTATACTTTTACCTGTTAGTGGACGTTTAGGTCTCTTCCATGTTTTTTATTGTGCCCATCTGTCTATGAGCAATATGAAAAGGCAAAATCCATGTTGCTACAAATGGCATTATTTCATTCTTTTTTGTGGCGGAGTCATGTTTATATATCTCTACACACATACACATACTTCTTTATCCTTTTACCTGTTAGTGGACGTTTAGGTCTCTTCCATGTTTGGGTTATTATAAATAGTGTTTCTATGAATAGTGGGGTGGGTGTATCTTTTCAAATTAGAGGAAAAGCTTTATTTTTATTGGTTTCTTATTGAAATGTTCTTTGAATTGTTAGTGTCTGTAGAGTGGAATGGAAATAGGAATTAAACTTAAGTACAATTTGTATAATTTAAGCAAAAGGCCATTAACATAGATGCATTCAGTGTAANCTGAATAGAAGTTAAATAAGCAGGGAGACAATATACAGCCTTGACATACTCCTTTTCCTATTTGGAACCAGTCTGTTGTTCCATGTCCAGTTCTAACTGTTGCTTCCTGACCTGCATACAGGTTTCTCAAGAGGCAGGCCAAGTGGTCTGGTATTCTCATCTCTTTCAGAATTTTCCACAGTTTATTGTGATCCACACAGTCAAAGGCTTTGGCATAGTCAATAAAGCAGAAATAGATGTTTTCTGGAACTCTTTTGCTTTTTCTGTGATCCAGCGATGTTAGCAATTTGATCTCTGGTTTCTCTGCCTTTTCTAAAACCAGCTATAGTATGCAATAAAAATTATATGTGTAAAGATCTGTAAACTTAAGAATTAATAGAAATTCTGTCCTTGAGAGAGTTTGCATTTGAATATTTTAGAGTAAAATACTTGATACCCTCCAAAAAATTTCAGTGAAACGTTTTACTCTTATTTTTCACAAGTTTCCATTCCAAGTCTCTCTTAAGCCAGTTCAGAGATTTTTATATTTTTGTGCTGATGGAAATAAATGCTTGTTTATTGATACTTCCTTCCTACTTTGGTTCGTTCCATGCTATTGCATTCTCAACAGCCTCCTGATTGATCTCTGTGTCTCAGGATCCTCTCACTGTGCCTGTCTCTGCTGCACACTCATTGTTGGTAGACATGTCAAATGATGCTGTGACCCAGTGGGCAGAAAGGGGGTGGGAAATGACTCCTGATGGGTACAGGGTTTGTTTTTGGAGTGATGAAAATATTCTAAAATTAGGTTGTGATAATAGTTTTACAGTGGATATAAAAAAAAACAACCAATATTCAGTAAAGTTGTTTAAATAGCCAATAAAAGATTTAAATATATAACTGATGCAAAAACCAGTGTTACGCAGAGTAAAAGGCATATTGTATGTGAAAGAGCAAAGAAATGGGGAAGTATATGTTTTCTAATATGCTTTATAATCAAAGTAATTTTTTATAATTCTTAAAATACACATTTGGTAAACATGGAAGTCTTGCCTCCCTAAGTATTGTAAACCGGCCCACTGCTTTTGTTTTTAAGAAGGAACACTTGTCTTTTTTTCTTATGTTACAAAGCTGCTTCTAGGTAAAAATGTGACAGTATGGACGAGGAAGCATGTAAAACTTGGTCTTACATCCCTCTGCATTCTTCCTTGCCTTGCGTAGCCCAGGACTCCTTTATTGTCCTCTTAGTGACTCCAGCCCTGTTTTAATAGAATTCAAAATTTCTTTCCTCCTCTACTGATTTCCATTCCACCCAGAAATTTCCATTTCCTCAGTGGGTCCTTATTAAAGGTAAGCAGTTTGCTGCATTCATTTATAAGTCATACATCTCTGATATTTGCATTTTAAAAGATTATAGAATAGGGATTAGCAGATGTTTTCTGTGAAGAACCAGCTGTAATTATTGCCATTGCAGCTACTCAACCTTGCTATTTTTTGTGGGGTGAAATCAGCCACAGACACAGTGTGAATGATTGACTGAGGCCTGATTTGAACCTAGGCAATTCAGATTGAGCCATAGTTTGTCAACCCATGTTATAGAATTCTAAATGGAATGAAGAAATTTAAGGGCAAAAAATTTAGGCAGTTGTGTCCTCTGCTTCTACCATTAGTGAAAATGATTTCTTTTCTTTACTGTTTTATCTTCCAAGATTATCTGAGGAACAGGTCAGAACCAAGGTACTTTTGAAAGTTTACCAGGGTTTAATTAGAAATTGCCAGGCTTTACATGACCACTAAAAACGGTGTAGAAAGAGAGTTGAGGTTATTATTAAGGTTAGGTTGGTGTATGTGTGTATCAAGATAAATGTATTTGTCTATGGATGCATATGTTACATATGTGTGTGTGCATACAGTTTTTTTTACTATATTTACTGTGGGATACATTTGGATAGTCTCTGAAATATTCCTAACAAATTTATTGAATATGAATATAAAAGACAGATGAATTAAACTAGGAAAAAGTCAATATTACATTATTTGACCCTACTAAAGTAGATAAAGACAAATGAGTATCAGTGTGGTTAGCATCTGCTTCCGTATTTTTATGGATTGATTGAGATGTTTTACTTCAAGCTGATGTTTGTGTAGCTTTTTCAGCATATGATACTTGTTCATGTATAAAAGAAATTTAATACTGAAACAATGACATTGTTTTTAGATCTGTGGCAAGTATGTTGTCAATCATAAAATTCTATTTCAACTACTCTGCAGATCACAATCAACTGTAGAAAATTCTAAAAGAGATGGGAATACCAGACCACCTGACCTGCCTCTTGAGAAACCTGTATGCAGGTCAGGAAGCAATAGTTAGAACTGGACATGGAACAACATACTGGTTCCAAATAGAAAAAGGAGTACGTCAAGGCTGTATATTGTCACCCTTCTTATTTAACTTATATGCAGACTGCATCATGAGAAATGCTGGGCTGCAAGAAGCACAAGCTGGAATCAAGACTGCTGGGAGAAATATCAATAACTTGAGATATGCAGATGACACCACCCTTATGGCAGAAAGTGAAGAGGAACTAAAAAGCCTCTTGATGAATGTGAAAGAGGAGAGTGAAAAAGTTGGCCTAAAGCTCAACATTCAGAAAACAAAGATCATGGCATCTGGTCCCATCACTTCATGGCATATAGATGGGAAAACAGGGAAACAGTGTCAGAGTTTATCTTTTTGGGCTTCAAAATCACTGTAGATGGTGATTGCAGCCATTAAATTAAAAGACACTTACTCTTTGGAAGGAAAGTTATGACCAACCTAGTTAGCATATTGAAAAGGCAGAGATATTACTTTGCCAACAAGGTCCATCTAGTCAAGGCTATGGTTTTTCCAGTGGTCATGTGTGGATGTGAGAGTTGGACTGTGAAGAAAGCTGAGTGCCAAAGAATTGATGCTTTTGAACTGTGATGTTGGAGAAGACTCTTGAGAGTCCCTTGGACTGCAAAGAGATCCAACCAGTCCATTCTAAAGGAGATCAGTCCTGGGTGTTCTTTGGAAGGGATGATGCTAAAGCTGGAACTCCGGTATTTTGGCCACCGCATGCTAAGAGTTGACTGACTGGAAAATACTCTGATGCTGAGAGGGAATGGGGACAGGAGGAAAAGGGGACGGCAGAGGATGAGATGGCTGGATGGCATCACCAACTCAATGGACGTGAGTTTGAATGAACTCTGGGAGTTGGTGATGGACAGGGAGGCCTGGAGTGCTGCAATTAATGGGGTCACAAAGAGTCGGACACAACTGAACTACTGAACTGAACTGAATATTTCCAAGTAACAATAGTGAGAAGATTTGCATTTGCCATATCAGTGTTTTGCAAATTACTGGATTATGCAAAATGATCATCACTCATTTAATGGATTTCTCAGAAAAATAAAATATTTTCTCATAAAAGTGACTCTAGGAGTCCAAACCACTCTGGAAAACAAAATGGCATCTTTTACCCCCAAATATTTATTTTTTTTGGAAACTGTCATTTCATGATATGTCTTGAACAGGTATTTTAGATGACTTTGACTTTATGAAACAAACCTGTGTGTCATATTTTTGTTTTTCTTAGTCAAGATTTAAATATTCTGTCTCTGCTATTAAATTAGAGCCAGTCAAGAGAATAAATCACTTAAATAAAGCATTGCCCCTTCCCTCAATAAAAATAATTACATTGCACACTCATTCTACCTCTTTCCTCCTTCTAACTCCATCCTGATAGTTATCATTCATTCATTTCAGCAAATAGTTGAGTAACTGTTACATGCCTGGCAGTTGTTTTAGGTACTGGGAACAAAACCGTGATCCAAACAACCTTTGCCCTTATAGAACTTATGTTTTAGAGTGAGGAGAGGGCAGTAAACATTTGATTATTGTTTAATATAAAAGTTATGTCATATGTTAGAAGATAAATGCTGAAGTAGTACTAACCTGTTCCCTAATGTTAATACTATCCTCTCATTTTTCTTTCAATTTATAGTTCCAATGACAGGATTCACACAGCGAGCAACCATTGATCCAGAGCTGAATGAAATACATGTCTTATCTGGACTCAGCAAAGACAAGGAAAAGAGGGAAGAGAATGTCAGAAATTCATTCTGGATTTATGATATTGTAAGAAATAGTTGGTAAGTAGCTCTTGTCTGTGTTGAAATCCCTGTGTAACATTTCTTTGAGGTTGAGGTTGTTGGTTTATTCAGAAGAAGAGAGAAGTAGAAGGCTTACCTTAGTTTGTGATGTCATATATTTTAATATCAATATTAGGGATTGGAAGAGTCAGTATTGGTGTTCCATGTTTACAATGATGTCCAGCAATGGATTTTACCTCTGAATTTTTCAGTTAGTAGATATCTCCTGGTCTGAGCGTCAGGAGAATTATATTTTAGTGTAGCTTTTGCTACCATGTAGATATGTAGGCTTGAGAACACTGTATTTTTAATGTTCCCAGGCCTTTCTTAGCTTTCGTGAAATGAAACAGTTTGACTAGAGCAAGATTGAGGAAAGGGGAGTATTATTATTTAGCATATTCAAACCTAGGACCCTTTTGTCAACAGAGCACCTCACAGAGCTGCTGTACATTTTTCTTTGAAAAACACTGACCTAGGGGACCCAGCTCTAATGTTCTGTAGTACTACCTAAGTGAATATTCTCCAGAGCAGAGGAAGTTCTGAGAACCTCCATTCAGTAATGGAGGGTGATGCTCAGCAACTAAGGGATTTGTTATCTTCTAAATAGGACATTTATTTATAGTAAGAATGAAAGCAATCTGTTGTGAGTTTTTATTGTGAATAGATAAATATGATATCATCTCTTTCAGCCTTTGGTTTAAGCCTTCATACATGCTGATCCTATTTCATAACACGAAGTAGGTTGTTCTTAAATGAGATTTTGATGGACATTAAACAACTTCAGAACTCAGTTCTAACAAATTCGGATTGTTTTATATGAGAGTGACTAGAACTTTTAAGATTTGATGTGAACAAATTTATAATTTTTTGTTGGTAATTAGACATTGCATTAATTTGCTTGCTACAATTATATTAACCTTATGTATACTGCTAATTTTCTAGGATAGAATGCCTTAAAAGCAATGTCTTGCAGGTCTTGTGTCTATAAGAATGATCAAGCTGCAAAGGATAATCCAAGTAAAAGTCTTCAGGAGGAAGAACCATGTCCAAGATTTGCCCATCAGCTTGTATATGATGAATTACACAAGGTATCCTAATTACATTGACCGGTAAACTTTCTATGACGTACAATCAGAAGGAATCTCAAAATAACTGTTTCTGATTATTTTCAGTAGATCTGAATAAAAATAACCAACATTTACTAGAATATGTGGCACAGATATCACTTCTCCCTGAAATTCCTTAAAAGAATAAAGATTTTTCCATAATCCATAATTCCTGGCACATTTCTTATGAAAATGGCCAGTGGCTATTGCTTCTTAGCTGCATATATCTGATATGGCCTATTGTTTCTATACTATGAATATTCAAGTAGAAGATACACAGTTTTCATCACTTGTATACCTTTTCCCATGATATGAAAAGATATATATAACTCCCTGATTTTAAATCTTCCCGTTGTGTAAGAAATCTGTATTTTTCCTATGATTGACATAGCTATTCCACCAGCCTTGTGAAAATAGTTCTGAATTCTGAAGTTTTAGTGTCACTAAGTGTTTAGTGTGGTTTCTTTAGGTATTTCTCCCTTAAACTTTACATACAGTTTAATGATTGGGCTCAGATTATATAGTAAATTACTGACAGAACCGTTTTCTTTCTGTTAAATTCTCAATCATTTGAGATCTTTAGGTAAACGATACCATTCGAATAACTAAACCCCTTTCTCTGAGAGTCTCCCAAAGTGAAGGTAAATGAATTCCCATCTATAGGATAGAAATAATATCTCTGTTGTATAACACTGCTGATTATAAATGTTTCAAAATATCAAAAAATGCTTTACCACTTTGAATACAGAATATTACTGAACCTTTAATAGTGTCATTATGCCATTACTGCATTCTTTTCATATTTCTTATGTGGTATTGTCAGGGGAGTATGTAATTTCCTCAGTTCTGTCTTGCCACAGCAAAAATTGAAGTGGCAGACCAGTGTTACAGCTTGGTCACAGCTCAGTTTAAGCAGTGGACCAGTGCCACAGCTCAGTTACAGCTCAGTTTTATCTGGCAAGCAAGGGAAAATACTCCTCTAGGAGTGAGAGTGGGCCAACGCAAAAGAAGCGCGGGGCTCAATTTTGACTCCTCTTTTTATAGGACTTGTCTCCTCCCCCTGAGCCTGCCCTGTGTAAACTGGGCTAGCCAGGAGGGCTGCTCGCTTCACCTGAGGTCCTCACTCCAGTCCTTGGAACCTCCTTTGTTCTGTTGCTGTGGGCTTTTTCCTTTCTTTGTCTTTTAGCCACTGCTATATTGGACTCCTGTTTCCTATTCTAACTATCTAACAGTATTAATTATATGATAGAATAATATTTTAAAAGTTATTTCACAAATGATACATCTCATTTAATATTCAACATTAAGGCTAATATTCAATTATATTCATATTGAAACATAGTCAACAAAAGTAAGATGCTAAAATTTTTTAAACTTTCTAGTTATTGTTGACCTTCAGTGATTCAACTTGTATGTCAGTTTTTTTAAAAGATGATTTTTTATTATGATCAACACTTGATTAACTTGATAATCCCCATTATTTGTTGCCTAAGCAAACTCTATATCTTAGAATAGCTTCTTACTACCATTGCTTTATTTTTATGTCTTCCATTTTCAGTGTAACTGTGATAATACAACTTATTTTAACATGAAATGTAATTTAAGGAAGTAATCACAGTACTTTAAAGTAAAATGGAAACTTGAGAAAAATCAGAGGAAGGCTTTGGCAGACATATAGGAATGTTTTAGTTTTTTTGTATGAGTAAAGCTAAACAAGTTACATGTTATACACTACTACCAAAATGAAGAAATTTTATTATGACTTTGCTGAGTATGCATGCATTTTTAAAAAATCTGATTTGCTTTATTTATTATAGGTTCATTATTTATTTGGTGGGAATCCAGGAAAATCATGCTCCCCAAAGATGAGATTAGATGACTTCTGGTCACTGAAATTGTGTAGGCCTTCAAAAGATTACTTGCTGCGGCATTGCAAGTACCTCATAAGAAAACACAGGTATAAAAATAATTCACTAAAAACTTTTATTTTTTATTATGATCAACACTTGATTAACTTGATAATCCCCATTATTTGTTGCCTAAGCAAACTCTATATCTTAGAATAGCATTATATAGCATTATCAGCTATTGGTATTACCTAAGCTTTGGAGATGCGACTTTATCTTTGGAAATTTAGTGACACGACAGTGTAAATATTCTGAAGATCATGACTTTTGTAAATGCCCTGTTTCTCTCCTTATTTTTTTCTTTCTTTTTCAAAGAAAGGTACAAAGTGAAGATAGATCTTGATGCTAAAAGTTATTAAAGATGAGCAAGGATATATTGCAACTGTCAAAATAATGGAAAAAGTTTCTATGAACGTGATGAACTTACCTTCAAGTAACTCAAGGCCTAACCCACTACAAATAATATCATTTCTAGAATTACTGGCATTTGACCTATTGTTGATTCTCTTAACAGTGAATATGATGATATAGTTGACTAAATAATCTCTTTTTACTTTGATGTTTCAGTACAATTTAAAATATAGTTTTGCATCATTACTTTTGTAATATAATTGCAAAATCATGTAATCAAACATTTTCATATATATCTTCTCAGTCTTGTTTGTTTTTAAGCCTTAGCAAATGATAAGCTACTGAAAAATGTAGAAAAATACCACTGTTCCTTTGGTTGCTAATAGTGTTAGATTGTAATTAAAATTTACAGTTTTGGGGGAGAGACAGCTTTTAATGATGATAATAGATACCATAGATTGCCAGGAGAAATATCAATAACCTCAGATATGCAGATGACACCACCGTTATGGCAGAAAGTGAAGAGGAACTAAAAAGCCTCTTGATGAAAGTGAAAGAGAAGAGTGAAAAAGTTGGCTTAAAGCGCAACATTCAGAAAACTACGATCATGGCATCTGGTCCCCTCACTTCATGGGAAATAGATGGGGAAACAGTATCAGACTTCATTTTTGGGGGCTCCCAAATCACTGCAGCTGGTGATTGCAGCCATGAAATTAAAAGACGCTTACTCCTTGGAAGGAAAGTTATGACCAACCTAGATATTGAAAAGCAGAGACATTACTTTGCCAACAAAGGTCTGTCTAGTCAAGGCTATGGTTTTTCCTGTGGTCACGTATGGATGTGAGAGTTGGACTCTGAAGAAAGCTGAGCGCCGAAGAATTGATGCTTTTGAACTGTGGTGCTGGAGAAGACTCTTGAGAGTCCCTTCGACTGCCAGGAGATCCAACCAGTCCATTCTAAAGGACATCAGTCTTGGGATTTCTTTGGAGGGAATGATGCTGAAGCTGAAACTCCAGTACTTTGGTCACCTCATGTGAAGAGCTGACCCATTGGAAAAGACTCTGATGCTGGGAGGGATTGGGGGCAGGAAGGGAAGGGAACGACAGAGAATGAGATGGCTGGATGGCATCACTGACTCGATGGATGCGAGTCTGAGTGAGCTCCAGGAGTTGATGTTGGACAGGGAGGCCTGGCGTGTTGCGATTCATGGAGTCGCAAAGAGTCAGACACAACTGAGCGACTGAACTGATTAACAATTTTTGTATGCTAAATCCTGCATGTTATTTGCACAGTAAGTCAGTGGAGAAGTTACTGTTACAGTTACTCTGTTTGTAAAAGAAATGGAGCCACTTTTAAGTGGATTGTGTAACTCATCTAAGGTCATTCAGCTGTGTGTGAGTGGCAGCAGGACTTGATCCCGAGTATCTGACTCCAGAGTTCTTAGCTCTTCACCACCACTGCCGCTTCCACGTCATACACATGTGTATATGCACAGACATGCATGCTTATGTGTATTTATATGTTTAGTATATAATATGTATTATATTTTTTAATGTATAGAATAAAATTAAAACCTCTGTGTAGGTATAAAATAGATTTTTATTTCTTTATCATATCATGTTTACCTGTTATTTCTTACTCTGCTTTCAGAAGTTGTGCTTAAGAAACAAATTGATAAGCAAAACGAGTTGCTTCTGTTGCTTTGTCATTACTATGAATAAGTAAGAGTATTTCCTATAGAATCTATAGGAGAAAGGGGCTGAATTGTCACGTTGGCTGGATAGCAAGAGATAAATTCTGTCTTACTAGCAGCAACATTTAAGCTTAAAGTACCTGCCAGTCCAGTTCCAGTTCAGTCACTCAGTTGTGTCCGACTCTTTGTGACCCCATGAATCTCAGCACACCAGGCCTCCCTGTCCATCACCAATTCCCGGAGTTTACCCAAACTCATGTCCATTGAGTCCGTGATGCCATCCAGCTATCTCATCCTCTGTTGTCCCCTTCTCCTCCCGCCCCCAATCCCTCCCAGCATCAGCGTCTTTTCCAGTGAGTCAACTTTTTGCCTGAGGTGGCCACAGTATTGGAGTTTCAGCTTTAGCATCAGTCCTTCCAATGAACACCCAGGACTGATCTCCTTGAGGATGGACTGGTTGGATCTCCTTGTAGTCCAAGGGACTCTCAAGAGTCTTCTCCAACACCACAGTTCAAAAGCATCAATTCTTCGTCTCTCAGCTTTCTTCACAGTCCAACTCTCACATCCATACATGACTACTGGAAAAACCATAGCCTTTACTAGACGGACCTTTGTTGGCAAAGTAATGTCTCTGCTTTTGAATATGCTATCTAGATTGGTCATAACTTTCCTTCAGCTAATGTTATTTTGCGTTGCTAAAATCTTGTTCCTTGGTATTTTACTTAATGTTACATTAACTTTGTTTTTAAAGGGATAAGACAGGTTTGGGAAAATCTTGGTGGGTTGTTTGTTTGTTTGTTTTTTTCCCTACTTCAGATACAACAACTATAGTTAGAATGTTGAGTTTGGTTTTTGAAAAAAATTTCCTGGCCAAAAGCCCAGTAGAGATTTAAAAGAGTTGTTTAGTGCTATATGTAAAGAATTGGAATTTACTTGTAAATACTTCCCTCTGGCTTTTAATTAGAAAAGTAATACATGGTTAATAAAAGATTAAAAAAGTCCTCTCTCTCTACTGCAGAGAATTGAATCATCCCTCATCCCACCATTCAGAAATAATATTTTGGTTATGTATCCTGTGAACTATAGGTGCACAAATAAATGTTTGTTTCTTTAACTAAAAAATAGGAATCATCTTGATTTGAATCTGATTTCTTTTAATAAGTGATATATTATAAACGTCTTATTACTTACATTAGTAAATATAAATATAGTGGGGACATAGTGTTCTACTCTGTGTAATTTACATAACTAGTCTCCTTTTGTAGGATATTTAGATTATTTCTAACTTACTTGCTTATTGTAAATAACAGAAGTAACAGTGTAGTTAATGTTTTTATAAGTCCGTATGCTCCTCTGTGGTTTCTCTGATTGCTCAGATGGTAAAGAATCAACCTGCAATCCAGGAGACCTGGGTTCGATCCCTGGATTGAGAAGATCCTCTGGAGAAGGAAATGGCAACCCACTCCAGTATTCTTGCCTGGAGAATCTCATGGGCAGAGGAGTCTGGCAGGCTACCATCCGTGGGGTCACAGAGAGTCGGACATGACTGAGTGACTAAGCATGCATGTATGCACCCCTATCCATAATTTCTATAGGATAGAGGCAGAATTGATGAATTATAAGTTGCCCTTCAGAAAAAATAATTTTCATTCCTTCTAGAAATAAGAATTATTGATTTCCACACAGCCAACTCATCTTAAAAGATATTATTATTTTTGATCTTTGGCAGTTTTTCTCCTTTAAAAATCTATCAGTGAGCAGGCAAAATGACAATTTATGGGAATCTGAAATACTATGAAATATTATGGCATCTTTTAAGTTTTAGATGCAAAGCATCATTGTTAGTGACTTGTGCTGGTAAATACACAAAGTGAGGCATGAAAGTGAAAAAGGAAAATAATAATCAGTAACAAATTATTTAAATTTGTAATCATATGATGAAAGACTAGCAAATCTTGTGAGGTGATTCATGAAATAAAGTGACTGAAGTTGAAAGACAGTTTTGTGTGACTGAGCAAATAATAAGCCTTTGCAATTTGTTACTATTTAGTTAAAATATAAATTTTAGTTAAAATACAAATCTGGAGGGAGAGAAGTGTGTTGACTGCCAAGAATGCGTCTTTGCTCTTAAGGGTGCCACGTGATACAGAAAAGAAAGTGCCGCTCTTCTGTAACATTCAAGTGTCCAAACATGTGATTGGGGGAGAGGAAGGGGCAAAAGAAAACCGTTATCGATAGGGTTAGTCCCTTGTTCCTTTAGGTAGAGGGCACAATTATTGGCTGAAATATAATTCTAGATGGCAGACATAAGGCCAGTAATAAGTTTTAGCAGGCTAACCAAAAAAGCTTAGAAAAAACACAACTTCCAGGAGAATGGATCCTTTTGCTGGATTTAATAGAACCATAGATATGTGTTGATTAAGTTATCAGGTTACAAAGGATAAAGACATACTTAGAGTATCTCACTGGAAAAGAATGAGTATATCCAGAGAATTAAAGTACTTTCTTAGCACTTGAACATAGGGGCCTAATGAAGAATTGTTTAAGATACTGAGATAATTCTGATTAGCTAGAAGCTACTGAAGTAACTTTCCTTGTAATTGAGCCTTTCTCTTTCTGCTTCTTTCTGTCTGGTTTTCTTGTTCTACTTCCTGACTCTGTCTTCCCTTACGGCTTTGGTAGGTAGCTAGGTAGGCAGGGAGAGGAGGATAGAAGGGAAAGGATCTACCATTTCGTGTCTTCTACCTATTGCCTTCTGTGGTTTGTGTTTTTGTGTTCTTGTGTATCTCTCATTCAGTTTCTCTAAGAGATTATCTTAAAGAAAGTTCCCTGGAGAGTGTATCCTGGAAAGAATTTTGCCAGACCACTTTATAAATGGTTCAGCAAGCTCAAGGTGACTGCTTTTGGTTCAGGTGCCAAAACTAATTCATTGTGGACAAGATGGTAGAGTAACATGACTAAAACTCTCATCTGAGGGTTGTAAGGCTGGCTGACAATCAGGGTACTATCTGGTACAGGAAAACTGTAATATTTTGCCAGTCTTTGCCCCTCCTTGCAGGCACTCTTTCACTGAGGTTAGTTCTAAAAACAAGAAATTGTTGATGCTGTCAACTGAACATAGTCATGAAAGGCTCATTACTGTTTTCCTTTTCCAAATGAAATTTAATGTCTTTTCTTTCCTTTTGTATAATACTTTGAAAAGCATACCAATTTTTTGTAAATAAATCCATATATAATTCTATTACAAAAGGAGTTATCATTATTTAAATAAATATATAGTCGAAGCAGACTTTTTAAATTTAGGAGAACTCATTGTTTCCTTTCTGCTTTGGAATCAGAGAAACTTGAGTTTAATTCTATTTCTGCTGCTTACTAAGTTTTAGCATGGCCAAATTCATTTACTAGGCAACAATTCTTCATCTCTTTTGCTTTTTAAATGATCATCAATTTGTCATAGAGGTTATGTGAGGATAAATGAAATGATGTATATAAGATGCTTGATACAGTGTCTAGCACAAACAATTGATAAATGGTTAGTACAGTTGTTTTTGTTATTGTTATTACTGACTGAGATATGGAAGTAGTCTCATTAAAAATATCTAATCATTAAAAGAAACTATAGTCATTTTTGTTTCTGAAGTATCTGTTAAACACCTCCAGTGGAAAGTATGTGACACAAATCTAGGAAAGTATTTTTATTTTATCCCTACTTATTTTTTTATGAAACACATTTGACTGTTTTGTAGTTCTGTTATAAAAAATATTTGATAGATCCACTGTGTTAGTAGTTGACTTAATCTTAGCTTATAGTTTTAAGAAGAGGGTAGTGAATGAGTGAAGTTGCTCAGTTGTGTCTGACTCCTTGCAACCCCATGGAACATAGCCCGCCAGGCTCCTCTCTCCATGGGATTTTCCAGGCAAGAATACTGGAGTGGGTTGCCATTTCCTTCTCCAGATCTTCCCAACCCAGGGATTGAACCCAGGTCTCCCACTTTGTAGGCAGACATTTTACTGTCTGAGCCACCAGGGAAGTCCCTAAGAATAGGATAGGAAATGTTCTTATCTAGTCTCTAGCACCACAGCCTGGCATTACCATTGTTTCCAGAGGCTCCATATGTACAGTTTATATAAGTGGCAGTATTCTTACTTCTGGATTCTTAAACACAGATTTTTTGGATATCCACAATATCTCCTCAGATACAGAATATTTCACTCCAGATTTGAAAGACATTTCTGATGCTTTTTCATAAGTCTAAAGCAATTACTATTCTTGTTTTCATTTTCTAGGTTTGAAGAAAAGGCCCAAATGGATCCCCTTAGTGCTCTGAAATATTTACAAAATGATCTTTATATAACTGTGGATCATTCAGACCCAGAAGAGACTAAAGAGGTAAAGGTGATAATAAACTTCAGAAATTGAATGTTTTTTAAAAAGTTTCTAACTTATATTTGTCAACTTTGTTCTTGAGTGTTTAAAGGGAAGTGAGGAATATATGATAACACTAAATATCTTAAAAATGGTATGGAGCAGATGACATAGAAATTGAATAGAGATATTTCTGTTTAATAATGTAAGATTCAAGTCAGAAACCTGTGATCCATTCAGAAAAGAATTCTCGGGTATGAAGTTGTAACTTAGACATTAGTGTTTGTATTAGGAAGGGTAATAGAAAATTTTACTTCTACCATAGTTCCATGCTTCTTTTATGTAAGGGTTACGTAATGTTCAGTATAAACTTTTTCTATTAGTACTCCAAAATCTCTTAAAAGAAGAAGGAAAACTCTCCTTGAATATAAGAAGAGAGTGAAGAGAGGTTGGTAGGAATAACATCTTTGCTGGCTTGATACTTAGTTATATGAATGTAGCACTACAGTTTTACTATAGGCCTCAAGCTTTGTTCATCAGTAGCCCCTAAGCTTGAGAAATTAGTAACAGATCATTACTTTTCGGTTTTCTCTTTTGATACATAACATGGACGGAAGCAACTGTTTGTAAGAATATTCTTAGGGTGTATCTGCTTATCCTCATTGTGTGAATACATCTGCCGTGAATTTCATGGTCTTACTAACGTTTCTTCCTGCTAACTTTTAAGACTCCTTTTGTCACTTCTTCCTTTCACCAGCTATACTTGTTCATGCTTCATCCAACAGCATCTGAACTGCAGTCCATTTACCTTCATCCTCAGAATTGGTGATCATATGTGGTTCCCTTCCTTCATCTCTTTCCCTGTTAGCTGTTGCAGTGCTTTGGCTTCGTAATAGTAACATCACACAGTGTTTTTCTCTGTTCAGCATTGATACAGATTTCAGATTTAATGTCGAATGACTTTCAGGCACCAGGTTCGTTGTACTTTCAGGCAGAAGAGCCTGCATGTTCTTGGCACCAAAACAAATAAAAATTCTTTCATAGTTGCCTACCATGAAAATAAGCCCCAGTTTTCTTACTCAGTGTTGATTACAGTCCTTCAGCAGGTGGAGGATCAGCAAAACACAGTTTAAAACCTCCTGAAGAAAGATCATGGCATCTACTCCCAACACTTCATGGCAAGTAAAAGGGGAAAAAGTGGAATCAGTGACAGATTTTATTTTCTTGGGCTCCAAAGTCAGTGCAGACAGTGACTGCAGCCATGAAATTAAAAGCCACTTGCTCCTTGGAAGGAAAGCTATAGCTAACCTAGACAGGGTATTAAAAAGCAGAGACATCACTTTGCCAGCAAAGGTCCATATAGTCAAAGCTATGATTTTTCCCTAGTCATGTCCGGACATGAGAGTTGAACCATAAAGAAGGCTGAGTGCTGAAGAAATTATACTTTAGAATTGTGGTGTTGGAGAAGACTCTTGAGAGTCCCTTAGATTGCATGGAGATCAAACCAGTCTATCCTAAGGGAGGTCAACCTGGAATATTCACTGGAAGGACTGATACTGAATCTGAAGCTCCAATAAGTTGACCACCTGATGTGAAGAGGCAACTTACTAGAAAATCCGCTAATGCTTGGAGAGATTGAAGGCAAAAGGAGAAGAGGGCAGCAGAGGATGAGATGGTTATGGACTCAATGGACTTGAATTTGAGCAAACTCTTGAGAGATAGTGGAGGACAGGGAAGCCTGGTGTGCTGCAGTCTGTGAGATTGCAAAGAGTCGGGCACAAGTTAGCTACAACAACAATCATGATTTTGCCAAGTAGCAGAATATATTTAGATTAATCTGTTATGGATTATATTAATAAGCTGAAGATAGTTGTGAAAAGTGCATTATTGTTCATTTTGTTAGACCTGTACGTTTGAGAGATAAATGGATTTTCTTGTGTTTTCACCATACTCTGTCTAAAATGGCTATAATCCGGGAACATTCATTTTTCTCTTATTTTTTAAAACCAAACCAAAACAAAATACTGTGAAGTAAATAATTTCAGCTGTGTGAGCTGCAAGCAGGCCAAAGAAAACAGACAGTTTGTTCTTAAAGCTAAGCTAATGGGAAAAACCAGGACAGGGAGGTATCTCAAGTTCAAATAGTCATATTAAGAATTTTAATAGTGAGTTTCTCTTTTCCTGAAGACTATCAAATTATGATTCTGTATGCCACAGACTTGTATTCTGTTTCTTAAAAAGAGCAGAAGTTAGGGAAAAGTGATGTTATTCTTGTTACTCATGTATGTGTCAGCATCAGAATCACTTTAGAAACTTTCAAAATAATACCCACACTCGAAGATTCTTCTGTCTACTCTTTTATAATGGAAAACGAAAGCACATCTAAAACATTGGGGATTGCTGATCTGTGAGTTTATTATTTTGTTTAAAAATGTGTGGCCAGATTTTGTTTGAGGAAAGAAATCCCTTGGTGACAGCTCCAGTATGTATATGTATTTACAGTATTTGTTAGTGGGGCATATAGATCTTCACTTTTCCTTGTAAGAAATCATTCCCCTTATTGAAAAAGGCCTATATACTGCTGTTCATTTTCTGTAGTAGCTTGGTTTTGTTTTCTGTGTATGTTTTACAAAATGTTAAATGATTATATCAGCAATTGGCCTCCCTGATAAAGAAAAGAATACTCTTGCAGTGCAGGAGACCCCAGTTTGATTCCTGGGTTGGAAAGATCCACTGGAGAAGGGATAGGCTACCCACTCCAGTATTCTTGGGCTTCCCTGGTGGCTCAGCTGGTAAAGAATCCACCTACAATGCAGGAGACCTGAGTTCAATCCCTGGGTTGGGAAGATCCCCTGGAGAAGGGAAAAACTACCCACTCTGCCCACTCTGGTATTCTGGGCTAGAGAATTCCATAGACTGTATACTCCATGGGGTCGCTAACAGTTGGACATGACTGTGTGACTTTCACTTTCAAAAATGGTTTTTAGATTTTTTCTCCCCCTTTTTTGAATCATCATTGTGCCTATTAGTGGGGAAATGCTGGTAGACTGTCAACTGTGTACCAAGTAGTGGTTCTTTGCTTTCTTCAGTCTCCAGGTGATGAGATTATAATAAAGTTTATGAAAATTATCTTTTTCTAAAAAATGGCCAAGAAAAGGTTGCCTAAAACTGAGTCTACCATTTTTAGAGAGAGTTCTTACTACCCACTCTGCCCACTCTGGTATTCTGGGCTAGAGAATTCCATAGACTGTATACTCCATGGGGTCGCTAACAGTTGGACATGACTGTGTGACTTTCACTTTCAAAAATGGTTTTTAGATTTTTTCTCCCCCTTTTTTGAATCATCATTGTGCCTATTAGTGGGGAAATGCTGGTAGACTGTCAACTGTGTACCAAGTAGTGGTTCTTTGCTTTCTTCAGTCTCCAGGTGATGAGATTATAATAAAGTTTATGAAAATTATCTTTTTCTAAAAAATGGCCAAGAAAAGGTTGCCTAAAACTGAGTCTACCATTTTTAGAGAGAGTTCTGTAATAAGGAACGAGAAAAACAAGTTTTCAGGCAGTTTTGCACATTTTGTATTAATTATCTTTCTACTGAGCTTCTGAAGTACTGGTGTCATTTATTTAACAGATGTGTAGAGTCTCTACAATATGCCAGGCATAAGAGAGACACCAGTGAACCAAACAAGATACTTGCTCAGGAGATACTTACAAGCTAGTGGGGAGGAGCAATAAACATATTAAATAAACAAATATAGTACATTAGAATTTGATAAGGATTATAGGAAAGTTAAACAGAATTAAAAATATAAGGGGTAAGAATTGGACAGTTGTGGCTGTTAAGTAGAGTAATCATAGTAGACCTCATTTAGAAATCAGATGTGCACAGAAAGTTGAATTATGAGGGAATGATCTAAGTAGATAGTTTGGGGAAGGTAATTCCTAGCAAAAGGAGGGCTAAGAACAAAGACCTTAGGATGAGAGTATTTGACTTTGTGTAGGACATCAAGGAGACACCCCTTGTGGCTGGAATAGAGAGATAAGGAGACAGAGTAATTAGAGGTGAGGTCAGAGAGGTAGGTGGAAAATCCCATAGATGGAGGAGCCTGGTAGGCTGCAGTCCATGGGGTCGCGAAGAGTCGGACACGACTGAGCGACTTCACTTTCACTTTTCATGCATTGGAGAATGAAATGGCAACCCACTCCAGTGTTCTTGCCTGGAGAATCCCAGGGATGGGGGAGCCTGGTGGGCTGCCGTCTCTGGGATCGCACAGAGTCAGACATGACTGAAGCGACTTAGCAGCAGCAGCAGCAGAGAGGTAAGAACAGCTATTGGCAGAACAGATTATAAATAACTTCGTAAGTCATTGTTAGAACTTTGGTTTTTACTCTGAATAGGGAGCCAGATCAGGGTACTGTGCATGCAGAGGAGTGATATAATCTGCTTTATGTGTTAATTAGGTCACACTGATTACTGTATTCAAAATAGACTAAAAAGGAACACAGATGGAGGCAAAGAGAGCTCTGAGGGAGGTGTACACATCTAAGCAAGGGGGATTATATTGCTCAGATCAAAATAGTAACGATAGAAATGATGAGTAAAATAGCTTTGATTCTCAATATATTTTAAAGGTGGAACCAACAGCATTTTATGATTGGATGTAGGGTTGAAAGAAATGACTCTAGAGTATTGAGCCTGAAAAACTAAAGGATGGAGTTACTGTCAGATGAAATGGGAAGGTGGAGACTTCTGACTCTAATGGGGAGTTTAATTTTTTATGTGTTCAGTTCAAGAGGCCTGTGAAATAGCCTACTTGAAATGTTGAAGTGATAGTTCGATATTCAAGTCTGGAGTTGCAGGGAGAGGTCTGACTTTATTCAGATTGTGTACTACTACTTGATACCTGTTAAAACTCTAGGCCAGTACATATTAGTGCTACTTATTTAATTGAATAGTGAAAATAACAGTTTTCTCCACCCTCCATCTACATAGAGCCTATGAAGTTTATCTTTCATCTTTGAAGTTAGAAAAGAAGAACAAATTAATCCCAAATAAATGTTTAGAATATAGGAAATGAGTAAAATGGATTATAATAAAAAATGTAAAAAGTAAAATGTTGGTTCTTTGAAAAAGTAACTAAAGTTTTAGTCAATCTCTAGCAAGACTTATCAAGAAAAGAAATAATGAAAACACAGATTATCAACATCACAGATGAAAAGGGGAAATCATTACAAGCCTCTGTACATTAAAAGTATATTATAGAAATATTATAAACAACTTGTCAACAAATTCAACAACTTGATGAAATGAACAAATTTCTTTAAAGATACAACTTACAAAAACAAGAAGAATTAGAAAATCTTAGGGAATTAGAGGTTGAATTTGTAATTGAAAACTTTCCAATAGAGGAAATGCTAGGGCTAGATGGTTATATCAGTAAATTCTATCAACACTTTAAGGAAGAAAAAATGCCAATTTGGTATAGATTCTTAGATATCAGAAGAAGACAAAACAGTTTCTAAACCCTTTTAGGAAGCAGCTTAGCTCTGGTATGAAAACTCAAAAGAGACATTAGAAGCAAAGAAATATTACAGACCAATACCCCTTGTAAATGTAGATAGAAAATTCTTAAGAACGTTTTAGCCAGTTGGATCCAGCAATATGAAAAGGCTAATGTACAGTGGCCAAGGGGGGTTTATGCTAGAGTACAGTGTTGTTTTAACTTTTAAAAATCTGTCACTATATTTCACTTCTTTGGCAGAATGAAAGAGAAAAACCATAGATCATTTCAATAAGTGAAGAAAGCATCTGACAGAATCCAAAACCTATTCATTATAAAAATTCTTAACAAACTGGGAATAAAAAAAAATCATAAGTCTCATAAAGGGCATCTATGAAAAATATACAGCTAGTGCCATACTTCATTATAAAGCATTAAACCCTTTCCGTTAAGATTGTGACAAGGAAAAGATGCCTACCGTCAATGCCTCTATTCATATTGTGCCAGAAGTACTAGTTAGTGCAACCAGAAAAAGAAATAGACAGCATATAGATTTAAAAGCAGCAAGTGAAACCGTTTGCATCTTTAGATTACGTTATTGTGTACATGGAAAACATCATGCACTCTACAAAAGGTGTATTAAGATAACTGCATTCAGCAAGGTTACAGAATGCAGGGCCAGTGTATACTAAGATAACTGCATTCAGCAAGGCTACAGAATATAGGCCAGTGTATACTAAGATAACTGCATTCAGCAAGGCTACAGAATACAGGCCAGTGTATACTAAGATAACTG
>SJYX01020602.1:750272-797273 GCA_006410675.1 Oreotragus oreotragus | reverse complement strand
AGAGACATTACTTTGCCAACTAAGGTCCGTCTAGTCAAGGCTATGGTTTTTCCTGTGGTCATGTATGGACGTGAGAACCGGACTGTGAAGAAACTGAGCGCCAAAGAATTGATGCTTTTGAGCTGTGGTGTTGGAGAAGACTCTTGAGAGTCCCTTGGACTGCAAGGAGATCCAACCAGTCCATTCTGAAGATCAGTCCTGGGATTACTTTGAAAGGAATGATGCTAAAGCTGAAACTTCAGTACTTTGGCCACCTCATGGGAAGAGTTAACCCATTGGAAAAGACTCTGATGCTGGGAAGGATTGGGGGCAGGAGGAGAAGGGGATGACAGAGGATGAGATGGCTGGATGGCATTACTGACTCGATGGACGTGAGTCTGGGTGAACTCCAGGAGTTGATGATGGATAGGGAGGCCTGGCGTGCTGCGATTCACGGGGTCGCAAAGAGTCGGACACGACTAAGTGACTGGACTAACTAAAAGAAGAAAGCAGATTATCTTCACCACCTTGGGATAAGCAAAGCTTTCTTGGATATGACATAAAGGCACTAATCATAAAGAGAAAACATGACAAATTGAACTTCAACACAATTAAAATTTCTACTCATTAAATGACATTATCAAAAATATTTTTTGAAGAGATAGAAGGGAATTCCCTGGTGGTCCAGTGGTTGGGACTTCCCACTTTCACAGCAGAGGGCCTGGGTTCGATCCCTGGCTGAAGGAACTAAGATCCCAGAAGCTAATCAGTGCAGTTAAAAAAAATAGACAAGGCACAGACCAGATAATATTTGTAGTAGATAACGTCTGACACAGTACTGATACCCAAAATATATGAAGAAGTTTCATATATTTTTAACTCTTCCTTTTATACCCCTTTTCCCCCTCTAACTCTTGCTGAGTTGCTTCTGGATTATTTGTCCAGTTTCTTACATTCAGAGGATGATTAATCAGGTGACTGATAGCTGAAATTTCAAAGGCTATAAGAATAAGTGTGAAATTCATCCTGAAGAATCGGTGGCTCAAGCTTTGCAAAGTGTCAAGTAACTCTGTTGAGATTCTGTTTATTTGACCCTTACCTGACCTGTTTCCCAGGATCCTCAGTCAAGATAAGTATCAATAGTTCTCAATTTTTCTCTCATGTGCTTGATTGCTGAGTCATGTCCATCTTTGCCACCCCATGGGCTGTAGCCCGCCAGGCTCCTCTGCCCATAGGGATTCTCCAGGCAGGAATACTGGAGTGGGTTGCCATGCCCTTCAAGGGATCTTCCCAACCCAGGGATCAAACCCAAGTCTCCTGCACTGCAGGCGGATTCTTTACCGTCCAAGACACCAGGGAAGCCTAAATTTTTCTTTACCAATTTGTTAAAGTACCCCAATGCAATAGTTTTGTCTTATTTTATTTTGTCGTCATTCAGCTACATTGTCTGATTTAAATTGACTAATCTGAGAATCTAATCAACGCTTACGTTTTTTCACTTTGAGCCTTTAAAGTTATATAATTATATAATACTACAATTATGCATACCATGGAATACCAGTCTAAGTTGTAATTTATATTATGTATAAGCCATCCCTAAAGTTCAGTAACTGTATTTTGGGCATCAATCTCTCTATGATAGATTCTCACATAAGTAATTTTATTTTTCTTTTAATCAAAGTATAGTTGATTTATAATATTGTATTAGTTTCAGATGTATAACATAGTGATTCAGTATTTTTACAGATTATACTCCATTTAAGTTTATTGTAAGATACTGGCTATATTCCCTGTACTGGATAATATATCTTTGTGTCTAGTTTTTATATATATAGTAGTTTATACCTCTTAATCTTACCCTTGTTTCGCCCCTACCCTTTCTATGTTCCCATTGGTAACCACTATTTTGTTCTGTTTGTGAGTCTGTTTCTCTTTTGTTTTATTCATTCATTTATTTTTCATTTTCTATATGTAAATGTTGACATCCAGTATTTATTGTTCTCTGTCTGACTTATTTCACTTAGCATAACACCCCCCAGATCCATCCATGTTGTTGCAAATGGCAGAATTTTGTTCTTTTTTATTGCTGAGTAGTATTCCAGTATGTAGGGGGTTGTGGGTGTGGATGTGTGTATACATATCACATTTTTATCCATGCATCTGTTGATGGACAGTTAGGTTGCTTCCATATCAAGCTATTGTAAATAATAGTACTATGAAACGTCAGAATGTATGTATCTTTTCCAATCAATGTTTTCATTTTCTTTGGCTATATGTACTCAGGAGTGAAATTGTTGGATCACATGGTAGCAGTAATTTTTTATTTCAGTTGACCTCTTGTTCCTTAGGAGCCTGGTGGGCTATAGTCCAGGGGATTCCAACAGAATCAGACACGACTGAACACAGTACTAGGGACTAAATTGTTCCTTAACAAGTACATACTTTAATATATTTTAAAAATAATTCCAGGACTTAGTCTAGTATTTTGAAAAATGATAAGAGAGTCCAGTAAAAAAAATTAGCATGTTCTTTAATCTAAATACAATGTTCTTCTTTCTGCTATTTGGTGGTGAATCAGTTCGGTTCAGTTCAGTTGCTCAGTCGTGTCTGACTCTTTGTGACCTCATGGACTGCAGCATGGCAGGCTTCCCTGTCCATCCCCAACTTTCAGAGCTTACTCAAGCTCATGTCCATTGAGTCAGTGATGCCATCCAGCAATCTCATCTGTTGTCCCCTTCTCCCTCTTTCAATCTTTCTGTTTGATAAATAGACCTAAGCAATACATATGGAGAGACATCCAGTAACTAATAAATGGTTGAAATTATAGGAATTTTTTTTCTCCAGTGTGCTTACCTAGCTTGGAGAAGGAAATGGCAACCTACTCCAGTATCCTTGCCTAGGAAAACCCATGGATGGAGGAGCCTGGCAGGCTACAGTCCATGAGGTCACAAAGAGTCGGACACGACTGAGTGACTGACACTGCACTTCCTAGCTAAGCTAATTTACTTTCTGTTTTTCCCCACAGTTTCAGCTCCTAGCTTCAGCTCTATTTAAATCTGGTTCAGATTTCACAGCTTTAGGTAAGTATTGCAGTGTACTTTATCTGGCCATATGCCCTAGCATTGGGGAGGTTTGATTTTGATTTCTTCACAATGAAACATTAGATGAGATGTCATCCAAACAAATGAAACAGGTCTCAAGGTAACATGCAAAAACTTCTTGATAACTGGCATCAGTTCCCAGTTCCTGTTATACCAATCGCTGGGTTATTATGCAAATAGACGGCACAGAAAGCCTGGTCAAAATAATTCGTGTACCATTGTTTTGGAATGCAGACTGTATTACTGATATACTTACCGTGAGTTAACATTCTACCACAGGGTGAGAGGGCCATTATAAAACATAACTTCAGAAGATTCTTCTAAAAATTGACATAATTGTTTACCACCATTCCACACACTGAAAGGCTTTTTAAAAAGGACTTCCCTGGCAGTCCAGTGATTAAGAATCTGCCTTGCAATGCAAAGGACATGGATTCGATCCCTGGTCCAGGAAGATTCCACATGCTGCGGGGCAGCTAAGCCCATGCACCACAACTACTGGGCTTGCAACTCTCGAACCCTCGCTCTACAACAAGAGAAGCCACCGCAAGGAGAAGCCTGTGCGGTGCGGTGAAGAGTAGCCCTGGCTCGCCCCAACTAGAGAAGGCCCCCCACAGCCATAAATAAATAAACAAACTAGTTAAGAAAGATTTCTTTAAAGTGTATTCAGGTTGTTAGGAGTCTCAACCCTGAGATAGAGTCTAGCTGTATGCATTATTTTAGAAAGTTCATGCCCTTTTGAATTTTATCATTTGAAACGGATTTAGCGATAGACAAACTGGGAGCCTGGCACATAGATACTGAGTTTGAGTGAATGCATGCCTTGTTATGTATGGATACCGCAGCCCAGAGCCATTATTTTTATTTTAATGGTGGATAGCACTAAAATGTCTCTGGCTGACTTATATTTAGCCTTTAGAACAAGAATTTCTTGGCAGTCATTTAAATATATTAAACTGCTGTCAGCAAATATTTTACCTTTAGGTTAACTCTTTCCTTTGGTCTATTCACTGTCAGCTAATACATTTTGTCAGGAACAGTTTGTTTTACTTGGATTCTAAACAGACCTTAGATACACTGAGATCAGTATAGACACAACAGAAATAAACACCAAAAGGGAAGTTTTCTGTGGAGTTTTGTTTCCTACCTTGTCTGAAGGGACGCAGTGTAGTAGTTAAGAGGGAAGAGTGTAGTATAGTGGTCAAAGGTCAGAATCTAGGTTTAGATATCAGCTTTGCCACTTGCTAATTTTAAAACTGACTTTGAACAAGTCACCTTTCTAATCATTAATCATTAATTTCTTCATCTGTAAAATGGAGGTAAGCAGAGTAGTGACCTCAGGTTGTTGAGAGAATTAAGTATTCTTGAAAACAGCAAAATGAAATGCTTAGTAAGTGTTCTATTTAGAGTACCACTTCTGTTACCTGCCTTATAAATGTAAGCTTTGTAACATTGGTGAATTTGAATAAGGAGTAAATTCAGGCTATTTTCATAAAGAGAAATTTGACATTTGTTTTTAAAAGTCTTTTTCGTAGGGTTTTCATGCCTATTTAGAGTCCCTAGTTCTTCTTGTTCATTCTCTATCTGATTGTTTTACCTTCACTCCACTTAGAATTTAAATCTAGTGGGTTATTTTTTTTAACGTATGGATGTGTACACTTTTCATGTATAAATGACTATTTCATTTTCTAAATTATGTTACCTGCAAAATTGGCTCAACTAAAATTTCTGACTTCCTTCAGAGTTCATCCAGTTTATCTTAACCTCTCAGAATTAAAAAGTATTTGCTAATGTTATTTGTAATTTAAAAATTTAGAAAGATGGAAAATGGTTTACAAACTGCTGGCATTGTCTTAGTTTTGAAAAATGATTGACTTTGGAGAAAAATAACCTTAGAGGATCTTTGCTTAGTGGCTGTGGCTGTGGACACTTTGAAGCTTGACTCCTGACTTTTAGCTAATTTTAAAAGCATATTTTCAGCAAGGCATATTTTAAGAACATGAAAGTTAAAGTCAATACAGCCTTTCTGTCCTGTCACTATCATTTATGTAGTGATGTTGCTGTTGCTGAGTTTCCTGGTGCCGCACACATTTTAAAGGGTTTTTGGTCTTTTTTTTTTGAACAACTTCCCTCAATCTCTGTCTCCTTCTTTCAAGTATGACTGCTTGCATTTGGCAGATCTTTACACACAGGCTTACAGATAGAGTTGATTCCCACAATTCACAATAATATTCTATACAGTTACCTGTAACCCTGAATTTGTTTAATACTGACCCATTGCTCCTATGGAAAATACAGAGTTAGGGACCTTCAAGCCTCTTGTCGCAGAATTTTTTCAACTAATTAATACATAGTGTTATTTTGTTACAGCAGGAACATACCTTACTTACATATTTATATTATTGATTCATTAACATTGAACTCATGCCAATAGCACATTATCTCACCCTGAGCAAAGCTTATCTGACACACATTTTCTTCATAAGGTACATCACAGCCTTCTTGCACTTAGGAACACTTAGCCATCACTTCGGCACCTCACTTGGGGGGCATTTTAAGCAGTGAAGTCACCAACAGAACACAAAATGTGAAGAGCAGGACACCAAGTAGATTGTGGAAAGAGCACTTGTGAGAGCGGAAACAAGTGGGCAGAGCACTGACTAGTTTGACCTCAGTTGAGAACGTATATTTACATGTGGCAGCTGAGATTTTTTTGCCACTTGGTGCCTGTCTGTGATTGACCACAAAAGTGGCACAATACTGATTTAGGGATTACAAATTTAGCAGGTAGACAAACGCACAAATATGAAATCTGTGAATAATGAGGATCAACTGTATACGTGTACACACACACACACACACACACAGCTGTTGGGTTTTATGTGTTCTGGTTCTATTTATTATGTAATATAAAAATGTGTATTCTCCACATAACTCTTAAAAATTTAACAATGTGGCTTGGAGATGCTTACGTGAAACTATACTAGATTTGTCGTATTTGTAAGTGATACACAATGTCCCATAATAGAGATCTACCATAATTTAACCATTCATCTAATGATAGTGTAAATTTCACGTTCCTTGGTAAATGGTGAATAAAAATAAAAAATAGGTTTTCTATTTAATAAGTACTCAGATACTTGATAAAAATAAATAAATGAGCTTTAGAGTCGGACAGACAGTCACACTCCATTCTCTTTCTTCTCCAACTGTGATACGTTATTGAATGACTGAATCTCTCTTAAGTGTCTCATCTGAAATTGGAGGTTATGGTAACTGCTTCATATGGTTTTTGTGACAGTGAAATGTGGTCATACATGAAGAACCTAGCAGGTAGTAGGAGACTCTATTTATTTCCTTGCCTCCTACATCATTTGATCTCATGAAAATGATATTATAAGTACTACCACAGAATCAGTGTCCTCTCTTAAAAATACAATATACCACAACATTTTTACAAATAAAACAAAGGTGGTAAATGCCCTGAAGTTGAATGTGAACAGAAACAAACATGTGTATCAAATTTGTGACATAATCAGACAATAGGGGAAAAAAGAGAATTAAGTCTTTTAAGTAAAGCTTAAACTGTATACTCTCGGTGAAGTATATTCTAAAGATAGCAAGAGCAAGGAAATCTTGAATCTTGCTGGTACTGATTTGGGTATAGTAATTCTGGAACTTCTTTTGTGTGTGTTTTAGGTTGAGCAAATGAATACATACGATGATATTGCTGAGAGAGATGGTTTCCCTAGTAGGAGAAAGGAGATATAAATATGGAATGAAATAAGGAGAGGAAGAATCCTGTGAGGTTCCTTAAAAAAGGAATTAGCAGTAAAAGCATGGACTAGTAATTTTATTCTTTTTAAAAGAGATATGCGTATTATATGTGTGCATATATATATAGTCCTACAAACAGCACCACTGATTTTGGTTTGTAAATATCATTTGCCACGAGAAGAAATTAGAGCTGTTAGGGAAAATGTTAGATTCCAAAGCTGTGTAAAGATAAGCTTGGAGGTCCTACTATGCCAGAAAGTGAGGAGGTACTCAAAAAGTAGTGGAGTAAATCAGAAAGAGAAAAACAGTTATCGTATATTAACACACATATATGGAATCTTGAAACATAGTACTGATAGACCTATTTGCAGTGCAAGAATAGAGACGTAGATTTAGAGAGCAGACCTGTGGACATGACATGAGAGCGCAGCACTGACATGTATGCAATGCAGTGTGTGAGACAGCTAGCTAGTGGGGGGCTGCTGTATGGCACGTGGAGCTCAGCTCGGTACTCTGGGATGGCCTAGAGGGCTGGGAAAGAGGGAGGAGATACACGCATAGTTCTAGCTGATGCTTTCTGATGTATGGCAGAAACCAAGACAACATTGTAAAGCAATAACCCTCCAATTAAAAATAAACTTGTAAAAATAAAAAATGTTGCTTCCATCCTCTGGAAGGACATGCTTCTGGACTATCTGCATTTTCACTCAGTTTGAGACTTCTTCCAGCTCTCAGTGGCATAGTGATTTTATACTGCTTCCTAAGTAAGTGAAAGTGTTAGTCGCACAGTCATGCCCGACTCTTTGTGACCCCATGGACTGCAGCCCAACAGGCTCCTCCGTCCGTGGGATTTTCTGGGCAGAATGCTGGAGTGGGTTGCCATTTCCTTCTCCAAGGGATCTTCCCAACCCAGGGATCGAACCCAGATCTCCTGCACTGCAGTCGAATTCTTTACTGACTGACCTAGCTACAAGGGAAGCCCACTGCTTTCTAAAGACCCCTTTAATTTTTATTAACTTTTTAATATCAAAACAATTTTAGTGGCCAAAAGCATTAAAAAGAAAAGAGAAATGAAAATTCCTCAGTGGACCAGAAGAGGAAAATGCTTACAAGGAAAGGAAGAGAAATCAATATTAGTTACTAAAATACTAACCATTCTGCTGGGTGGTATTCAGATAATTGCATTTAATCTGCATGGTAAAGGTTATGACATAAACAGGATTATCACAGATTTGTAGCTGAGGAAACAGTTGTAGAAAGGCTGCTTACCTTACGTAAGATCATACCATTGCTATGTCACAGAACTGTAATCAGAGCCCGTCGCTCTCTAGTTTCAAAGCTTGATTTGGTTTTGATTTTTCCATTATACATAGCAGCTTTTGTCAACTAGCTTTACTGTTACGTGTAGAGCGTTAAACACAGTGGATGAGTTTCTTTGTTCTCTCTCTTTCACCAGGCTTTTCGGACGTGGATCACACCTATGCTCAAAGAACTCAGCTCTTTGACACCTTAGTAAATTTCTTTCCTGACAGCATGACTCCTCCTAAAGGCAACCTGGTGGACCTCATCACACTGTGACTGAGGAGCCCCTGGGCGGAACTGGAGCACGGGAGTCTGCTTTTGGTATTCTGGATTCCAGCTCTGTTGACTGACAGTTAGGCTACAGTGACTGAGGGCTGCACCAGAGTTGTGAAGGGATCTTTGCTGTCACAAGTTTTAACCCTCTTCCTTCACACCTGACCTTGACCCCGTCGTCCTAATCCCATTCCTAAATTAGGCTAATAAAGTGAAATTGGTATATACTTTCCATTAAATATATATTTTTTCTTACTTTAACTTTTAAGATTTCATGAATATAAACGAAAGAAATAATCAGGCAGTATACCCTTTTCTGATTTTTATTTCATTTTTCTAAAATTGGGGCAAGTAAGCCCTGTTCACGGACTCAGTGCTACAAGGATTGGGGTTTTGTTGTTGGCTTGTTTTGCCCTTGCTTTCTTCTTCTTTTCTTCCTATTTCACTTTACCTTACATCACCCAACTGCTTGTAAGTGATTTATATCATCTGTTACCTCTTTTCTTCATTCTTAACAGTATATAGTTCTGTAGGGCAGTTGCTGTATGTTTAAGTGATATATGTGTCTTTGTTGACTAGAGTCTTGTATTACATTAAACAGTAGGAGGGACAGAGGGCTCCTTGTCATAGAACTAAAAGGCAAAACCTGAGATTGATCCACGCACTTATCTGAGATTGGTATAGTATTCCAATTATGATATATTTTGTAGTGATTATTACAAAACTTTGAGTCACAGAAACCTTAAACCGAGGAGAGAATATACTTCAGAACCTTTAAGAGCCATTCTCAAAATTACCAGCAGGAGGATTCTGGTTGCGACTGATACGTTCATTGATACTGTTGTACTAATTCTGGAAGAAAACAACTCCTTCCCGTGGCAGAGCTATTCAGAGCCAGGGCTTCAATTTCTTCCTGTATGCTGTCAATTTCTTCCTACAAATGCTGTCTCTTTGTAGCGTTTCCATTTGGAATAATGGGTTCCAGAGCTGTGTTATTTCCATACACATTAGCTCCCTATGTCTGCTTCTATATACTGATATTTTAAAGAATAATGGTTTGTAGTCCAGTGGGCTACAACTGATAGGCATTTCATATAACACATAGACCAGGCTTTTTTTAATCGAGAAAAAGAAAAATAATGGTGCAAATATTTTTTTATTAAACTAGAAGAAAGGCAGTTCCACAGTTCCTTTTGTTGTGAAGATTGGAGGCATGTATTCCATGAGGTGCTGTGGAATGTGGCATAGGAAACTTAAACCTGGCCAGGAAGTATGCTGTATGCAACTGACACCCACCACGCTTAAAGCAGACCAAGTATAATAAATGTCTACCAGTCCAATGGCTCTTCCAAGTGAATGCCTTCAGAGAATTTAGTATGTCCCGAGTAGCAAGGTTAGGCCTCACCAAAGAAAGAAGAAATTGATTTGCACTTTCTGAAAGTCTCATATATAGGAATGAGACTTTGTGATCCCTCTTCAGACAGTCATTATTGCATGGTTTCCCACCTTTTGGAGATGGATAGAAATATATCTCTCCTACTCCTAGCCTTGAATCTTGGGGTTCTTGGCTTTTCAGGCATTCCAAAGCAATCAGTAGTGATTTATAAAACAATTAGATTTATGAAAGATACATAATTCAGGAAGTACCTAACTATGTAGCTGCAGAATTGACTTTACAGATGAGCAAGTAGAATCTACTTACTACTTATACAGTTCATTAAAAGATTTCCCTAAGTGACAGTCAAGAACATAAAACATTATTGCTAATATTATAATCTATTGAAGTCTTTTTGTGGAATCAAGTACAAATCAGTGAGTTGATAGGAAAGAACTTGGAAAGAGTTTCTAAATTTAAAAGCTCTAGTTTTACTCACTGTGAATTCTGGCACTTTTAAAGACAATAACCAAATGAAATTCTGCTGCCCTCCACCATTTATTTTTTTAATTTATTTTAATTGGAGGATAATTACTTTATTATGGTGGTCCGCCCCACCTCCCCCTTTTTGGCCATTTTTTTCCTGTAGTTCTTCAGATTCCATATTTAGAGGAAACTTAGTTCTTGGACTCAGTGATTTTGTTTGCTTTTATTTTTCCCTAACTGACTTTCTACTGATAGTTTTCTTTTTTTTTTTATGGAACGCTTCACGAATTTGCGTGTCATCCTTGCGCAGGGGCCATGCTAATCTTCTCTCTAAGCAATACATATGGAGAGACATCCAGTAACTAATAAATGGTTGAAATTATAGGAATTTTTTTTCTCCAGTGTGCTTACCTAGCTTGGAGAAGGAAATGGCAACCTACTCCAGTATCCTTGCCTAGGAAAACCCATGGATGGAGGAGCCTGGCAGGCTACAGTCCATGAGGTCACAAAGAGTCGGACACGACTGAGTGACTGACACTGCACTTCCTAGCTAAGCTAATTTACTTTCTGTTTTTCCCCACAGTTTCAGCTCCTAGCTTCAGCTCTATTTAAATCTGGTTCAGATTTCACAGCTTTAGGTAAGTATTGCAGTGTACTTTATCTGGCCATATGCCCTAGCATTGGGGAGGTTTGATTTTGATTTCTTCACAATGAAACATTAGATGAGATGTCATCCAAACAAATGAAACAGGTCTCAAGGTAACATGCAAAAACTTCTTGATAACTGGCATCAGTTCCCAGTTCCTGTTATACCAATCGCTGGGTTATTATGCAAATAGACGGCACAGAAAGCCTGGTCAAAATAATTCGTGTACCATTGTTTTGGAATGCAGACTGTATTACTGATATACTTACCGTGAGTTAACATTCTACCACAGGGTGAGAGGGCCATTATAAAACATAACTTCAGAAGATTCTTCTAAAAATTGACATAATTGTTTACCACCGTTCCACACACTGAAAGGCTTTTTAAAAAGGACTTCCCTGGCAGTCCAGTGATTAAGAATCTGCCTTGCAATGCAAAGGACATGGATTCGATCCCTGGTCCAGGAAGATTCCACATGCTGCGGGGCAGCTAAGCCCATGCACCACAACTACTGGGCTTGCAACTCTCGAACCCTCGCTCTACAACAAGAGAAGCCACCGCAAGGAGAAGCCTGTGCGGTGCGGTGAAGAGTAGCCCTGGCTCGCCCCAACTAGAGAAGGCCCCCCACAGCCATAAATAAATAAACAAACTAGTTAAGAAAGATTTCTTTAAAGTGTATTCAGGTTGTTAGGAGTCTCAACCCTGAGATAGAGTCTAGCTGTATGCATTATTTTAGAAAGTTCATGCCCTTTTGAATTTTATCATTTGAAACGGATTTAGCGATAGACAAACTGGGAGCCTGGCACATAGATACTGAGTTTGAGTGAATGCATGCCTTGTTATGTATGGATACCGCAGCCCAGAGCCATTATTTTTATTTTAATGGTGGATAGCACTAAAATGTCTCTGGCTGACTTATATTTAGCCTTTAGAACAAGAATTTCTTGGCAGTCATTTAAATATATTAAACTGCTGTCAGCAAATATTTTACCTTTAGGTTAACTCTTTCCTTTGGTCTATTCACTGTCAGCTAATACATTTTGTCAGGAACAGTTTGTTTTACTTGGATTCTAAACAGACCTTAGATACACTGAGATCAGTATAGACACAACAGAAATAAACACCAAAAGGGAAGTTTTCTGTGGAGTTTTGTTTCCTACCTTGTCTGAAGGGACGCAGTGTAGTAGTTAAGAGGGAAGAGTGTAGTATAGTGGTCAAAGGTCAGAATCTAGGTTTAGATATCAGCTTTGCCACTTGCTAATTTTAAAACTGACTTTGAACAAGTCACCTTTCTAATCATTAATCATTAATTTCTTCATCTGTAAAATGGAGGTAAGCAGAGTAGTGACCTCAGGTTGTTGAGAGAATTAAGTATTCTTGAAAACAGCAAAATGAAATGCTTAGTAAGTGTTCTATTTAGAGTACCACTTCTGTTACCTGCCTTATAAATGTAAGCTTTGTAACATTGGTGAATTTGAATAAGGAGTAAATTCAGGCTATTTTCATAAAGAGAAATTTGACATTTGTTTTTAAAAGTCTTTTTCGTAGGGTTTTCATGCCTATTTAGAGTCCCTAGTTCTTCTTGTTCATTCTCTATCTGATTGTTTTACCTTCACTCCACTTAGAATTTAAATCTAGTGGGTTATTTTTTTTAACGTATGGATGTGTACACTTTTCATGTATAAATGACTATTTCATTTTCTAAATTATGTTACCTGCAAAATTGGCTCAACTAAAATTTCTGACTTCCTTCAGAGTTCATCCAGTTTATCTTAACCTCTCAGAATTAAAAAGTATTTGCTAATGTTATTTGTAATTTAAAAATTTAGAAAGATGGAAAATGGTTTACAAACTGCTGGCATTGTCTTAGTTTTGAAAAATGATTGACTTTGGAGAAAAATAACCTTAGAGGATCTTTGCTTAGTGGCTGTGGCTGTGGACACTTTGAAGCTTGACTCCTGACTTTTAGCTAATTTTAAAAGCATATTTTCAGCAAGGCATATTTTAAGAACATGAAAGTTAAAGTCAATACAGCCTTTCTGTCCTGTCACTATCATTTATGTAGTGATGTTGCTGTTGCTGAGTTTCCTGGTGCCGCACACATTTTAAAGGGTTTTTGGTCTTTTTTTTTTGAACAACTTCCCTCAATCTCTGTCTCCTTCTTTCAAGTATGACTGCTTGCATTTGGCAGATCTTTACACACAGGCTTACAGATAGAGTTGATTCCCACAATTCACAATAATATTCTATACAGTTACCTGTAACCCTGAATTTGTTTAATACTGACCCATTGCTCCTATGGAAAATACAGAGTTAGGGACCTTCAAGCCTCTTGTCGCAGAATTTTTTCAACTAATTAATACATAGTGTTATTTTGTTACAGCAGGAACATACCTTACTTACATATTTATATTATTGATTCATTAACATTGAACTCATGCCAATAGCACATTATCTCACCCTGAGCAAAGCTTATCTGACACACATTTTCTTCATAAGGTACATCACAGCCTTCTTGCACTTAGGAACACTTAGCCATCACTTCGGCACCTCACTTGGGGGGCATTTTAAGCAGTGAAGTCACCAACAGAACACAAAATGTGAAGAGCAGGACACCAAGTAGATTGTGGAAAGAGCACTTGTGAGAGCGGAAACAAGTGGGCAGAGCACTGACTAGTTTGACCTCAGTTGAGAACGTATATTTACATGTGGCAGCTGAGATTTTTTTGCCACTTGGTGCCTGTCTGTGATTGACCACAAAAGTGGCACAATACTGATTTAGGGATTACAAATTTAGCAGGTAGACAAACGCACAAATGTGAAATCTGTGAATAATGAGGATCAACTGTATACGTGTACACACACACACACACACACAGCTGTTGGGTTTTATGTGTTCTGGTTCTATTTATTATGTAATATAAAAATGTGTATTCTCCACATAACTCTTAAAAATTTAACAATGTGGCTTGGAGATGCTTACGTGAAACTATACTAGATTTGTCGTATTTGTAAGTGATACACAATGTCCCATAATAGAGATCTACCATAATTTAACCATTCATCTAATGATAGTGTAAATTTCACGTTCCTTGGTAAATGGTGAATAAAAATAAAAAATAGGTTTTCTATTTAATAAGTACTCAGATACTTGATAAAAATAAATAAATGAGCTTTAGAGTCGGACAGACAGTCACACTCCATTCTCTTTCCTCTCCAACTGTGATATGTTATTGAATGACTGAATCTCTCTTAAGTGTCTCATCTGAAATTGGAGGTTATGGTAACTGCTTCATATGGTTTTTGTGACAGTGAAATGTGGTCATACATGAAGAACCTAGCAGGTAGTAGGAGACTCTATTTATTTCCTTGCCTCCTACATCATTTGATCTCATGAAAATGATATTATAAGTACTACCACAGAATCAGTGTCCTCTCTTAAAAATACAATATACCACAACATTTTTACAAATAAAACAAAGGTGGTAAATGCCCTGAAGTTGAATGTGAACAGAAACAAACATGTGTATCAAATTTGTGACATAATCAGACAATAGGGGAAAAAAGAGAATTAAGTCTTTTAAGTAAAGCTTAAACTGTATACTCTCGGTGAAGTATATTCTAAAGATAGCAAGAGCAAGGAAATCTTGAATCTTGCTGGTACTGATTTGGGTATAGTAATTCTGGAACTTCTTTTGTGTGTGTTTTAGGTTGAGCAAATGAATACATACGATGATATTGCTGAGAGAGATGGTTTCCCTAGTAGGAGAAAGGAGATATAAATATGGAATGAAATAAGGAGAGGAAGAATCCTGTGAGGTTCCTTAAAAAAGGAATTAGCAGTAAAAGCATGGACTAGTAATTTTATTCTTTTTAAAAGAGATATGCGTATTATATGTGTGCATATATATATAGTCCTACAAACAGCACCACTGATTTTGGTTTGTAAATATCATTTGCCACGAGAAGAAATTAGAGCTGTTAGGGAAAATGTTAGATTCCAAAGCTGTGTAAAGATAAGCTTGGAGGTCCTACTATGCCAGAAAGTGAGGAGGTACTCAAAAAGTAGTGGAGTAAATCAGAAAGAGAAAAACAGTTATCGTATATTAACACACATATATGGAATCTTGAAACATAGTACTGATAGACCTATTTGCAGTGCAAGAATAGAGACGTAGATTTAGAGAGCAGACCTGTGGACATGACATGAGAGCGCAGCACTGACATGTATGCAATGCAGTGTGTGAGACAGCTAGCTAGTGGGGGGCTGCTGTATGGCACGTGGAGCTCAGCTCGGTACTCTGGGATGGCCTAGAGGGCTGGGAAAGAGGGAGGAGATACACGCATAGTTCTAGCTGATGCTTTCTGATGTATGGCAGAAACCAAGACAACATTGTAAAGCAATAACCCTCCAATTAAAAATAAACTTGTAAAAATAAAAAATGTTGCTTCCATCCTCTGGAAGGACATGCTTCTGGACTATCTGCATTTTCACTCAGTTTGAGACTTCTTCCAGCTCTCAGTGGCATAGTGATTTTATACTGCTTCCTAAGTAAGTGAAAGTGTTAGTCGCACAGTCATGCCCGACTCTTTGTGACCCCATGGACTGCAGCCCAACAGGCTCCTCCGTCCGTGGGATTTTCTGGGCAGAATGCTGGAGTGGGTTGCCATTTCCTTCTCCAAGGGATCTTCCCAACCCAGGGATCGAACCCAGATCTCCTGCACTGCAGTCGAATTCTTTACTGACTGACCTAGCTACAAGGGAAGCCCACTGCTTTCTAAAGACCCCTTTAATTTTTATTAACTTTTTAATATCAAAACAATTTTAGTGGCCAAAAGCATTAAAAAGAAAAGAGAAATGAAAATTCCTCAGTGGACCAGAAGAGGAAAATGCTTACAAGGAAAGGAAGAGAAATCAATATTAGTTACTAAAATACTAACCATTCTGCTGGGTGGTATTCAGATAATTGCATTTAATCTGCATGGTAAAGGTTATGACATAAACAGGATTATCACAGATTTGTAGCTGAGGAAACAGTTGTAGAAAGGCTGCTTACCTTACGTAAGATCATACCATTGCTATGTCACAGAACTGTAATCAGAGCCCGTCGCTCTCTAGTTTCAAAGCTTGATTTGGTTTTGATTTTTCCATTATACATAGCAGCTTTTGTCAACTAGCTTTACTGTTACGTGTAGAGCGTTAAACACAGTGGATGAGTTTCTTTGTTCTCTCTCTTTCACCAGGCTTTTCGGACGTGGATCACACCTATGCTCAAAGAACTCAGCTCTTTGACACCTTAGTAAATTTCTTTCCTGACAGCATGACTCCTCCTAAAGGCAACCTGGTGGACCTCATCACACTGTGACTGAGGAGCCCCTGGGCGGAACTGGAGCACGGGAGTCTGCTTTTGGTATTCTGGATTCCAGCTCTGTTGACTGACAGTTAGGCTACAGTGACTGAGGGCTGCACCAGAGTTGTGAAGGGATCTTTGCTGTCACAAGTTTTAACCCTCTTCCTTCACACCTGACCTTGACCCCGT
Organism: Oreotragus oreotragus; assembly: GCA_006410675.1. Lineage (NCBI taxonomy): Eukaryota > Metazoa > Chordata > Mammalia > Artiodactyla > Bovidae > Oreotragus > Oreotragus oreotragus. Next base: position 780,794 of record SJYX01020602.1, on the reverse strand, counting down.
CGTCCTAATCCCATTCCTAAATTAGGCTAATAAAGTGAAATTGGTATATACTTTCCATTAAATATATATTTTTTCTTACTTTAACTTTTAAGATTTCATGAATATAAACGAAAGAAATAATCAGGCAGTATACCCTTTTCTGATTTTTATTTCATTTTTCTAAAATTGGGGCAAGTAAGCCCTGTTCACGGACTCAGTGCTACAAGGATTGGGGTTTTGTTGTTGGCTTGTTTTGCCCTTGCTTTCTTCTTCTTTTCTTCCTATTTCACTTTACCTTACATCACCCAACTGCTTGTAAGTGATTTATATCATCTGTTACCTCTTTTCTTCATTCTTAACAGTATATAGTTCTGTAGGGCAGTTGCTGTATGTTTAAGTGATATATGTGTCTTTGTTGACTAGAGTCTTGTATTACATTAAACAGTAGGAGGGACAGAGGGCTCCTTGTCATAGAACTAAAAGGCAAAACCTGAGATTGATCCACGCACTTATCTGAGATTGGTATAGTATTCCAATTATGATATATTTTGTAGTGATTATTACAAAACTTTGAGTCACAGAAACCTTAAACCGAGGAGAGAATATACTTCAGAACCTTTAAGAGCCATTCTCAAAATTACCAGCAGGAGGATTCTGGTTGCGACTGATACGTTCATTGATACTGTTGTACTAATTCTGGAAGAAAACAACTCCTTCCCGTGGCAGAGCTATTCAGAGCCAGGGCTTCAATTTCTTCCTGTATGCTGTCAATTTCTTCCTACAAATGCTGTCTCTTTGTAGCGTTTCCATTTGGAATAATGGGTTCCAGAGCTGTGTTATTTCCATACACATTAGCTCCCTATGTCTGCTTCTATATACTGATATTTTAAAGAATAATGGTTTGTAGTCCAGTGGGCTACAACTGATAGGCATTTCATATAACACATAGACCAGGCTTTTTTTAATCGAGAAAAAGAAAAATAATGGTGCAAATATTTTTTTATTAAACTAGAAGAAAGGCAGTTCCACAGTTCCTTTTGTTGTGAAGATTGGAGGCATGTATTCCATGAGGTGCTGTGGAATGTGGCATAGGAAACTTAAACCTGGCCAGGAAGTATGCTGTATGCAACTGACACCCACCACGCTTAAAGCAGACCAAGTATAATAAATGTCTACCAGTCCAATGGCTCTTCCAAGTGAATGCCTTCAGAGAATTTAGTATGTCCCGAGTAGCAAGGTTAGGCCTCACCAAAGAAAGAAGAAATTGATTTGCACTTTCGGAAAGTCTCATATATAGGAATGAGACTTTGTGATCCCTCTTCAGACAGTCATTATTGCATGGTTTCCCACCTTTTGGAGATGGATAGAAATATATCTCTCCTACTCCTAGCCTTGAATCTTGGGGTTCTTGGCTTTTCAGGCATTCCAAAGCAATCAGTAGTGATTTATAAAACAATTAGATTTATGAAAGATACATAATTCAGGAAGTACCTAACTATGTAGCTGCAGAATTGACTTTACAGATGAGCAAGTAGAATCTACTTACTACTTATACAGTTCATTAAAAGATTTCCCTAAGTGACAGTCAAGAACATAAAACATTATTGCTAATATTATAATCTATTGAAGTCTTTTTGTGGAATCAAGTACAAATCAGTGAGTTGATAGGAAAGAACTTGGAAAGAGTTTCTAAATTTAAAAGCTCTAGTTTTACTCACTGTGAATTCTGGCACTTTTAAAGACAATAACCAAATGAAATTCTGCTGCCCTCCACCATTTATTTTTTTAATTTATTTTAATTGGAGGATAATTACTTTATTATGGTGGTCCGCCCCACCTCCCCCTTTTTGGCCATTTTTTTCCTGTAGTTCTTCAGATTCCATATTTAGAGGAAACTTAGTTCTTGGACTCAGTGATTTTGTTTGCTTTTATTTTTCCCTAACTGACTTTCTACTGATAGTTTTCTTTTTTTTTTTATGGAACGCTTCACGAATTTGCGTGTCATCCTTGCGCAGGGGCCATGCTAATCTTCTCTGTATACTGATAGTTTTCTAAATATTCTTTTTCTAATTTCATCTTTCCTCATTTTAAGTGAAACCTTTTCTCTTTTTTTCACTTATATATATATTTTTCACTAATGTGTTGAAATAGGATTGAGTCATAGCAAACTATTTAGTGTTGCTTAAGTATTTAGGAGGTTATTGACTAGGTAAATCAGAATTTGTACCCTGGGGGAGTGCTGGTAATGATTGCAAGAGAATGTAGGGTTTCATTATACCCACCAAGATTGACACTTTGCTCACTTTTGACATCCGAACCCTGATGTATAACTTGTTTATATATTTAGTGAAAAGCTACATATATTTCCAAGTATTCTAGTAGTATATTATACAATTTAATCTAATTTGGTATTTATATACATTGTTCAAGTAGCCAAATATCTATGCTTTACTACTTAAAAATTATTTTATCCTAGCTTAGTGAGTCCCCAGTTGAGACACCCTGGTTTTAGATGCATTCGTTAGCAGAGTACAGTTTGCTCAGATTCATTACCCCTAACTTCAACCTCATCCCCATTTCTCTTTTCTCCACTGGAATATATTATTCCAGAATAATAAACTAGAAATAGACTAGGCTCTAAGACTATTTTCAGTGATTATACCTCGTGATAATTATCTGATTTGTAAGATACTTCCAAAATGCACTTGGATCTTGTGGAATGACAGAGACCTCATGTGGCCAACCTGATTAATTCACATGTATTGGCCTCCTGTGAAGCAAAGGAATTGAAACTTGGGTGCCTAGCTCTGTGCTAAAGCTGACAGTATTAACCTTTAGCAAGATTGTCTTTTAGACCTGGTTTTCTTTAAAACTGATAGAAAACATTAGAAAGTTAGTATACTGATTTATCACAGAAAAGCATGTTGGGTTTAGAGTTCAGTGTTTTAAGACTGTAAAACTACATTCATCCGTGAAATATGTCTTGAACATAAATGATTTGCCAACTTATGTTTCTAGTGGATCTCTTCACATCTGCCTTAAAAGTGCTATTTAGAGATACATTAATAAGAGTTTCAGGTAATAAAACAGTTTTAAAATTTAATTTATAAACAGAAACTAGTTTCAGACATAATACGAGATTGTGAATAATACTTAATGGCTCAAAAGCACTTATAAAGCAGTATGGTTCTGATTTCGTTTTCTGAATTAAGCTCAGTGTCATGTGAGGAGTTACCCTATAATTATTCTTAACACGAGATGAAATTCATTAGGTAACTGTGGGTCATTTGATTATTTCCTAGCTGAATGTCGTGCTACCTCTTTAGCTGGTTGGGTGTTACAAAGCAGTTGAGAATTATGGTTTGAAATTATTTCTATGGGAGAGGATCATGCAATGTGTACTTTAAACAACATCATCTAGCTTTTAAAAAATATACCCTTTGTAATCTTTTTTTTTTCTCTCGAACAATACACGTTCATATCCCAGTCACTCAGTGGTAAAGAATCTGCCTGCAATGCAGGAGACACAAGATGCAGGTTTAGTCCCTGGGTTGGGAAGACCCCCTGGAGAAGGAAACGGCAGCCCACTCCAGTGTTCTTGCCTGGAGAGTCCCAGGGACAGACGAGCCTGGAGGGCCACAGTCCATAGGACTGCAGAGAGTCCGGCACGACTGAAGCACCTTAGCACATGCAGTTTCAAACTTTGGCAGAAATTCTAGCCTGAACTTTAACTACGTCTTAAATTCTTAAGACAGTCCTTAATCTAAGATACACAGGCTTCTTAGAAAAAGTTTATAGTTATTAGAGGAGTAATCAGAGAGAGTCTGTATATAACAGTAGTTATAGATTAGGTCTTCAGGTTCTTTCACTCAAATTTTTTCTATTCCTTATTAGTCAGATAGCATTATTCTTTTGTGATTTTTGACTATGGCCTACATCTCCCTGTGGTTGTATTAATGCTGAAATGATATGGGTGCCCCAAATTTCTAATCTGAAGGTAATTTAATTGAAGGTGGAAATTTTGATGTTTGTTGACATAATCAGGAGCCAGCTAGATCAGCTGAATGATGTCAGTCAGCACTGTTTGTTTTGACAGGGAGGACTCATAACTACAGTTATTGATTTCTTCACCAAATGTTCTTTTTATTAAAAAAAAAAAGATGCTGTCTTAAGAGATTTTACATAATTTTAAACCTTGATTTCTTCGTATCCCCCAAATACTATGAATTGTGCTTCCATTATTTTTCTCAGCGATTATAACTTTATTCGGGGCTTTTTTAGCCCTAGGCTTCCTGGGTTTTCAAAATCATTCTGAAGCAAACATGCTCTTTTATCCTTGATAATGACAACAGATTAGTGAAATTTAAAATCGTATGTTATTAAAGAATTTATAACGTCCAGACACTGCTATAAAAATGCTTGAATAATTTTCATTTGGGGGATAGTAATATGGCTTATAGCATTCTTTTAATGGAAGAGCCAGTGTTGCTTTGCCTGGCACTAAGAAGTATAGTTATGCTATAGATGAGGTGCAAGTTTCATAGCAGAGCTCATGGAATTTAGCATATCACCAGAATTTTCATTTGCCTGTTGTCTTTGTATTTCTTTATCTCCTTCCCCCTATTTTTAGAGCCTCCTTAGTAGCTCAACTGGTAAAGAATCTGCCTGCAATGCAGGAGACCCCAGTTTGATTCCTGGAGCAGGAAAATCCCCTGGAGAAGGGATAGGCTACCCACTCCAGAATTCTTGGGCTTCCCTTGTGGCTCAGCTGGTAAAGAATCCACCTGCAATGCAGGAGACCTGGATTCGATCCCTGGGTTGGGAAGATCCTTTGGAGAAGGAAAGGCTACCCACTCCAGTATTCTAGCCTGGAGAATTCCATGGTGTAGTCCATGGGGTCACAGAGTCGGACACTGAGCAACTTTCAGTTCCCTATTCTTACCTCCCCTGAGTAGCATTGATTTTCTGCTAAAGTTGAGTTTTGTGTTAAGAATTGACTTTCAATTTCTGAGATAACTGAATATCAGGAATAGCTTTAATTGCCATGAAATGATTGGTAGTCATTCTTTTTTTTTTTTTTTCTTAAAATAATACAGGGACTTCCCTGGTGGTCTAGTGTTTAAGATTCCGTGCTTCCAATGCAGAGGGTGCAGATTCGATCCCCAAAAAATAAATAAAAATTTAAAAGTTTAGTACAGTCTTATAAATGTCTCTTCCCCTTAAGTATGTAAATTTAGTGAATTCCCTGGTGGTCCAGTGGTTAGAACACCACATTTTCACTGCCAAGGCCCTGGGTTTGATCCCTAGTCAAGGAACTAAGATTCCATAAGCCATACCACTTGGCCAAAAAGAATAACAACAACAACAAAGAATGTGAATTTAGCTCAAATTTTAAATAACTAAATCCTATTTCCAGTCTTTGCTAGTGATAAATCCTATAAATTCTCTGACAGTAGATTTACAGCCCTTAACCTAAGGAGTCATTAGAAATGATAGTAAACCATATTTTCCAGTAGAACACGGAGATGCCCTTGTGGGAATCCGTATTTTTTTTTCTCTTAGAACTCTGAAGTTACAGATCTTGAGCTCCAGTTCAATTCATAACGTAAAAACCTGAAAATCAAAGGTAATTCTAGTTTATCTTCCACAATAGCCATTCTTTGGAAGTAAAACTTAAAAATACGTACTATCGTGTCCTCAAACACTGCCTAGCTTTATTGTAAACAGAGTGTTACGTGAATGTTACCTGAGAGCCAGCCACAGGGTTAGCAACAATAAAGCAGGAAATGTTGAGTAGGGAAATAGACCAGTTGCACCACTTGGAATTATGAACTAATTTGTCTTCTTTTTCTTTTTATCTGCTGTTGATACAGTTTCGATGAACTATTAAACAATTGTATGTAATGTCCTATTTTGGCTGTTTGGCATTTTCATTTGGAAGTACTGAACTTTAGGAACAGATCTATATAGGAGATTTGAGGGTTTGTTAGAGAAGGAAAAATAGGGGAGCTTTTTGCCCATGGATTTGAAGGTCCACAGATCTAAATGAGAAAGAAAGTTCTTCGTTTCTAACCATAAATTAATCTATTGCAGTGCTGAGAAGAAGCCTTTCAAAAGGGATCAAAGCTCAGTTATTCTGAATAGTCTTTAGAAAGCAGCATTTCTTGGTTAGTTGCTTTTCTCACTCTCCCAAATAGCTGATACAGATTTTGAAACAGAACCCAGTTATAATGGGCTCTAAATCTTAAAGTAGGTGAGCAGTTTCTTATGTACAGCCAGTTCCTTGATAAGGATCCAGAGGAAAAACTAGCAATAAAACATTTTAACACACAAGTTTTTTGGGCTCCCAGGGAACTTGTTTTTTTATCCAGCTTAAGCTCTTGCTGCACACAGCTCTGTACCATCTGGGATGCTAGCGTTCACAGCAGTTAGTTTGGATATCTGAGCTGTCTGCCACGCAAATACCAACCCGAAAAGATCGTCATTCTTCAGTTTCATTCAGTGCTTAATGAATGCAAAATTAATTGGCAGAAAGGAAAAACACTGTGTGATGTACTGAACAGGCCTTTGTGCATGATTAGGGAGTTACTCAAGTAGCCAATTTTGAGCTTAATTTCTCTCCTTTTGTTAACAAATCTCAAGAAAACCTTTGTTACGGTTTAGCTAGTGTCATGTGGTTGGCATTCATTTTCTAGCCCTTTAGGAAGAAAATTATCATTTCATGCTCAACTTCTAACCCATAGAGAATTGAACTGATATCAGTTTAGTTTCTGTGTTTTAAAATAAATAAGTTATACATACTCTGGAAAGTCTCTGTTTATTTGACTTTGCCAGGAAGTAAATGAGTTCTGGGCTTGTCATTAGGAGTACTTGGTAATTTTGGTTTGTTCTTTAGGTTTCCTCCTCATCTGTGAAGTGACTGCATTAGAGAAAGTATCTAGAATGAGTTTAATTCCACGGTAACTGGCAGAGCTCTATAAATTCATTTTGGAGCAAAGGAGAGGCTCCTATGCCATCAGATTTTGGCAAGTGACTGTTTCAGCATGTTGCCTTGTAGTTGCTGTGTTTACCTTCTTAAGGTAAAAGGGGGGAAACAGGACAGAAATGTGTAGCTTTACATTTTTAAAATTGTGTACTTTAAAAGTCTTAGGGTACTTGCACATTTATAAAGGCTTAGCTTAAATTCATTGACTTTTCTGGAGACCCTAGTTTGATTCCTGGATCTGGAAGATCCCCTGGAGAAGGAATAAGCTACCCACTCCAAGTGTTCTGGCCTGGAGAATTCCATAGGCTGTATAGTCCATGGGCTCGCAGAGTCTGATACGATTTACACATTCACATTAGCTATAAACCCCAAGTTTGATTGTAGGATATCGAAGTCCAAAAGTTTAAATGTGAGCGATCTTCTGTGGAAAAGCTATGTTTTTAACAGTCATGTACTTAGTCTCCTTTTTGAGATTTTTTTTCCCCTCAATTGTAAACCACGCATTTAGAGAAATAAAAGTGGACTCACTTTCTTAAGCATTACATTTAGCCTAACCAAGATATACTGTAATTGTGTTATTCTTTAAGCCAGCTTGCTTTTCTGACTTGTCATAAAATATCTTTTGAAGTGAACAAATTAAATAATATAGTATTAATTTTCCTCTATGTATAGCTCAGTTTAGAAACTGTAAAGAGACATTTTTCTATGAGCAGATTCTTTTATGGAAATAGGTTTTTGTTTTTAATGAGATTTCTTCCCACAGCTGAGTCTGCAGCCTCAGAAGAGTATAGGAAAACTTAGGGCCTCCTTCTCTTGTGTTGGTCTTGGCAACAAACAATATTCTACCTTTTCAATGGAAAAGATGGGGGGTTGGGGGGTTGTGAATCCAGCTTGGGAAAGATGTTAGATTTTTTTTTTTTTTTTTTGTTAACTCTTACAAATTAAAAGTATCTCTTGGCCAGAAATTAAGATCCATTTAGATAGAGATAGATCCTCAGAACTAAAATTGGACTGCAGATTAGGTTGAGCAGAAAGGTACAGCTCATCCACAGCCAGTAAAATTTGTCTTTCTGGACCTGCTTATTGACACTGGATAGTTCCTTCTCTCTGTTAGAACATCTCCGAGACTGCAAACATGGTGTTAGAGCAACCAGCTCATCTGAAAGTTGAAGAGTGTTAAACATTTCTAATGGGACTTTTAAATAATAACATTTATTGGTTTTGTAATTATAAAAGTTTGTTTATCATAGAAATTTAGGAAATTACAGAGTGTGAAGGAAAGCCACTCTTGTTTAACTGGTGAGACTTACTCATTTTACTTTCCTGACTTCCTTCTGTTACCCTACATGGTAAAGACCAGGAAGAAAATAAAAAATTCTTGACACAGCCATTCCACTGTCCACAAGCACTTTCTCTACTCTTACTATATTCCTTTAAAACATTATCTTTTTTAGATAAACCGTCTGAAAATAATTCTGTTGAAATGTAATTTTTAAGCCTAAACTATAGATATAAGATACTACCCAAAAGCTATATAGGGAGCTGCCTTGTTCAGGTCATTTGAAATTTTATCTCTAAGATTAATTTGAATTTTTAAACCCTTTATGTACTAGTATAGACATTTGGAGCATATTCATAACAAAGAGCTCTCTGTTTAGATGGACTTTATTTTAATATAATCATAACTAAACTCACACCTAAGAAGGATAAGGTACTTTTCAAACGCCAAAGGAAAAGCAGAGAAGAGCAAAGCAAAAGAAAAGAGATGAGCTTAAGTATATAAATAAGGAGTCCTTGGCACAAGGTTTCCCTTACCATGCTTAGCAACTATCTCTCCAAAAATGTGTTTCTCTGGTCGCCAGCTAAGATTTAGGAGTTTTGTATTTCACGAGAGTCCTTTTCTTAATGTGTGAAGGAAGAAAACACAACCTTTCAGGGTTCTACCCCTTCCTTCACTCCCCTCTTCGATAGCAACACAGATCCTGTATCCTTGGGTACCTAAATCAGAAGTGGAGATCGTGAGATAGGTCTGGAACCACTGGCGTGGGCTAGCTAGAATGTTTAAACAGAAATGTTTTGGGGGCATCAGGTATCCTCTGACATCATTAATGTTCTAAATTGTTGGGCTCTGTCGAGTGTGCTCTGTAATCTTCCTCACCCCGCTCATGATCCTCTGTTTTATCTCACTTTTGCCCTATCAGTATGGACTTTTTAGGGTTTTGCTTTCTTTCTTAGTATGAGTAATGTTCTGATCCCAGGTTTGGTGAACGTGTTAACACTGCTTTGTGAATAAATAGGTGATCTGCTGAACAGTCGCAGTTGTAGAATTACGTTGTATGTAATGTACATATGGAGAAAGAATGTATTTTGTTCATTTTCCTAATAAAAAGTTATATATGGACACTACAAGATGTCTCTTGTGTTTGGTAAAACTTCTTTTGAAGTCAACTTTTGAAATATTTACAAAAGTTAATATTTTCCCTCAAACAGGTGAGTTTTATTCAGGCAAATTATTATATACACTGTAGGAAGACCTTGTTATCTTTGAGGCAGTGTTGAAATGACACTCTGGTGGATCTTACTGAGTTTCTAGGAGAAGTTTCCATTTTTAAAGAACACTGGTAAGTGACTTCATAAAATGGTGTTTTCTTCATCTACTGTTAACGACCAGTCCTACTTTATCCGTTTTGTAAATCTGGACTTGGGTTTCCCAGGTTTTCTTTAAGTGGGGGCATGCTTGTACAGGTTAGGAACTAGAAGAAAAAAACTGAACTGAAAATTAATTGTAGAAAAGATAATAAAGAGAATCTGGAGGCTGGTAAAATTCCAGATCCCAAAGAAGGGGAAAAATTTTAAGGGCTGATCCTTGAAAAAAATAAACTCAGAAATATGCTCAACAAAGATAACAGATTGTTTGGGCTGAGTTGTATGAGCTTTCCAGACACTTACCAAGGAGCTTTCCTTTTGGCCCTTTCTATCTCCTGGTCTGGTTTACATTTTTCTTGGCTTTGTGTGTGATCCTGTATTCTGGTGTTAGTTGTCCACTGATATTATTCAAAATAGGGATTATGTTCTCTCACTTTACAAATCAAAAATAATCCATTTTACTAGAGTATGCTTTGAGCATGCCCCGTGAGTAACATTTCTTTGTTTTCAAAACAGGAAAATGGTGTGTTGATAAGGTAAGGAATTGGCCTTTCCTGGGTTAATCCTCTAGAGAATTAAAAAGATGGAAATGTAGGTCACCACCTCCTCTCCCTTGATGTATTTGTCATCTGGTGGGAAGGGAGCAATAAGCAGAGAAGGCTTTGTGTTTAACACAGTTGAGACGGTAGCTGCTCCCATATTAAGTGTGGATGAAGGCCGTCAAGTTATATTCTGTCCAGAAACATTCGATTACAAGGAAGAAAGAAATGCTATAGTAGAAGTAGCTTTCCTGCTGTTGGTCTGTCCACTGCCAGGCTAGTAAGTCTGATGTTTGGTAAAACTTCAAAGGGGAGGTTAGGACATTTGGTATAATGTCTGTAGCACATGTTGTCTACCTGCCCTCTGAACTCAGGCTGTAAGGATGGGTGGTCCAGGGCAGGAGTCAGGAATCCTAGGCTCATATCTAGATCTACCAGTGACTTTTGTGTAGCACTGGGCACAGTCTCAGCTCCTTTGCCTCACCTTCCCTTTTAAGTAAATGCTGGTAGAAGACCCTGTCTGCTAGGACCCCAGTGACTTTTTAATCTATAAGATGCCAAGGCCATTGAAAAATACTAGCTATCTCAGTATCCCGTGTTAGTTATAGTGGCGCCTGGTGGGCTGCCGTCTGTGGGGTCACACAGAGTCGGACACGACTGAAGCGACTTAGCAGCAGCAGCNTGGTAGAAGACCCTGTCTGCTAGGACCCCAGTGACTTTTTAATCTATAAGATGCCAAGGCCATTGAAAAATACTAGCTATCTCAGTATCCCGTGTTAGTTATAGTGGCGCCTGGTGGGCTGCCGTCTGTGGGGTCACACAGAGTCGGACACGACTGAAGCGACTTAGCAGCAGCAGCAGCAGTCCTATTTAATTTTTTGACCCTTAGGATTCAAAATAAATATGTGGTTTGGGAGGGAGCTTGTAAAATGGGGACTTACGAGTGACTAAGAGGCATAACAAAAATGACAACCGAGAGTGCCTCTTGGTTGGCAGGGCAGGGAGCAGGGTGAATGACCTCTTCAGGAAGAGAATGGAGTCATAGGTCTTTGTGACCATGATAAACGATGCGTCATTCTTAGAACAGTGTACCTCGAGCATGGCCAGAGGCCTTCCTGAATTCTTGGTACTCTACTCCTTTCTGTATTCTTGGCACACTCTTGAAGTTAACCTCAAAATACCCCTGGCCCAACTCTGGCACCCTTAAGGATGTTAACTGCCTTTCAGAATTCCCATGTAAAAGGAAAATCCTATTCTAATTGCATTCTGGAAACATACTTTGTTGTTGTTGGAGCACCAGCATCAGTATGGTGTTGAGAAAATGTAGGACTTGGAAGGGAAGAGATAGATTCGAGGCCTAGCGGTACATTTAGCTAGCTGTGTGATCCTGAGAAGCCTCAATTTCTGTCCCCAGTTTCGCCATTGGTAGAATGGTGACAGCTCCTAAATAAGATGTGTGAACTGTAAGATACCAGGCAAACAGAAGACACTGCTGTGTAGCCAAGTATGAGCATGGACCGGAACACCTGTTTCCCTGCAGCAGATTAGGAATGATAAAGTTTTCTTCTTGCAGTGAAGAAGCATGTCAGTAGATAATTACCACCCCAAGAGATGAAGAGAATCAGAATCATCTTTGAGCAATTCCTTTCCTGAACCTCCTTCATCTTCACTACATCTCTGGGTAAAGAATCCACCTGCTGACACAGGAAATGGAGGAGGAGGTGGGTTTGATCCCTAGGTCAGGAAGATCCCCTGGAGGAGGAAATGACAACCCACTCCAGTATCCTTGCCTGGAGAATCCCAGGGACAGAGGAGCATGGAGGGCTCCATGGGGTCTGAGTCTGACATTACTTGACATGCTCGCATATCTCTGGGTAAGGGACAGGCACAGGCTTCTGACAAGTAAACTGATCCTTTTATTGGCAGAACAGAATCCTTTAAGTTTTTTTGTATTTTTATTAATGTTTGCCTTGTCCTTAAAACTGTTTTGTACCTGATCAGGGTTCAGCAGCCCCCCTGGGATCTTTGGTGGTGGGTAAGTCACAATTTTTTCTGAGGCAAACAAAGAGAAGGAAGAGGGTAAAAACATTGATAAGTGTGTTGTGAGGGAAAATGGGGCACTTTCGGTTCTCCTCACTAAAGCAGCCTGAGCTTATCTGGAGAACTTGGCATCGCCTCCAGAATCCCCTTTGTCCTTTCTCTCGCTTCTGTCCTTTTGCTCTGGGCCTGCGTAGTTAAGCAGGCACAACTAAGCAGAAGCTGCCCCACTGTGTCCTCAGCGATGAGCCATGTGCGCAGGTGAAGAATGGAAGCCAGTCAGTGAAATACTAGGGCTTGAGCCAGCTTAGACAAAAGCAGTTTAATTGACAGTATACAACTTTCCAAAATATACTTTTGTAAGAAAATGGCAATAATAATCTTTACAAACAAGTTTCTCAGTAAATTCCAGTGTACTTTAGACCCCTGTCCACTAAGACACAGCTCCCCCAGTCTCCTGAGCAAACNAGCCAGCTTAGACAAAAGCAGTTTAATTGACAGTATACAACTTTCCAAAATATACTTTTGTAAGAAAATGGCAATAATAATCTTTACAAACAAGTTTCTCAGTAAATTCCAGTGTACTTTAGACCCCTGTCCACTAAGACACAGCTCCCCCAGTCTCCTGAGCAAACTCTTTTAACATTCACTAATTTTTTCAAAAAGACGTGGAGCAAATAGTAATCCTCTCCTTTGACTCAGGGTAGGGTTTTCACCAAACCTGAGTTAATCAGCCAATGACTGATGAAAGCCATTGCTTTACTCTCGCCCCCTCTGCCTTCCCATCTGGTTCCCTTTGATCCTTAGTCCTATATGTAGAAACTATTCAAAACTATTCTTGGGAGAACAAAACTGCTCATGTAAGTCTTAGATCTAAATAAGCCACAGGCCAGAAAGGCTCCTGTTTTTGTCTCATGCCCTCCCTGCCCTTGCTGCAGAGCTGTCCTTGGTATCACGCCCCTTAATTTGTTGGTTTCTTCCTGAGCCACAGAGCACTGGACAGTCTTCCAGTCCAGGTTTTAGGCCTGTTTTCTGTCACTAAATGTGAGTTTCACCAGGTCACTTTATCTTTCTGGGCTTCAGACTCTTCTTCTCTTAATAAAGATTGGACTGGGTTCTAAGACCCCTCTATGACTAGAGAGTCTCTTCCCAACCAGTGCGTATTGACTACAACCTTTATTGTAACATGCTGGGACTTTACGGGGAAGGGATGAGGACCATATTTAAAAATAAAAATGCCCAGTCTGCAAGACAAATACTTCATCATCAGCCTGTCTCGTATTTCATTTTTTCATTAAAGAAAAACAAAAGCTTGTTATTTCTAGTAAAATAGACATTTACATTCCTGTTGAGAGGGAAAAAAAGCCTTCTCTCTTAACAAAGGTTTTTTTCCAAGTATATTCACTCAAAGCAGTGCAGGGTGGATTAACATGTGGCTGTTTTATTTACATTTTCAAAAAATACATATATGTGTATCAGCTGGAACTGGTTTTTCAAAGTTTCTCCAGTATATTGTCAAAAAGATAAAAAGCTCAAGAAGTGATTTAAATAAACTTTCTGCTTGCTTTTCTTGTCAAGAAGGTAAAGAGCAGTCTTGCATCTAGACTAAACCTGTATCTTGTCCTATGATGCAAAGGAATATTCTGTGACCCCCCTTCATAAGCATTGCTGCGTCTCTCCCCACTGACATGACTATGCTTCCCCCTGGCTTTGGTCCAGTCATCAGATTCATGGTCTCTGGCCTTTTATGAAGTTTAGGGAAACCAGTGTGCCACCGAAATAAAAGTTTTTAATCTCTCTGGCACAGATTGTTTCAAGTCAATGCTGAGTTCTCAGCTTTCTTCTCTCTTCTCAGCCCCAGAATCTGAATTAAGCAGATAGCATCAGAGACCAGCAAAGATGCGGGAGGAAGATGGCCACTACAGATGCATGGCACCATGGTCTTTGACACAGGTGTCTAGTGGCAAGAGCAAGCCAGGGCAAGGTGCCCAGAAGGCTAAAACAGTACGGTTCAGATGCACCCGAAGGAGCCTCTGAACCAGCCCAGAGCTTGTCAAGGGTGTCCCCGGACAGAGCCAGTCATTCCTCTTGACCAAGCCTCATTTGTACTCTGGCCCTTGCCAGTCACCTTCTCGCTCCCCAAGAGGCCTGCGGGTTATGGCCTTTGATGGCTTCCAGAATGTATTTGCTGTCTCTGTCTAAACCTGGCTGGTGGAATGAGACCCAGAATCAGCAAAGGAGTAATCCAGGCTGGCCTCTCCCACGGTGGCCATGATAGAAACCCACTGGGGAGAAAGAGCCAAATGCTGGGTAGGAAAGAAGCAAACAGATCTTTTCCCAGTGAGACAGCATTTTCCTGTTTCCCCCCAAACTGGGTATTCTCCATCCTGCTAGGCTCCAAACAGGGAAGAATCAAGGCAAATACTTCAGGATCTTTGTTACCTTAGCATCTTTCTAGCTTGTGGGAAACTCACTGGGGGCCCTACTTGAACCTCTGGCCTTCCTCTTCCCCTTGGTATCAAATGGCTAAAGACCATGAAGAGGGAATTAGGCCAAGGAAAGACACAGATTGTCCCCCTAAGAGCCTCTCCTTTAAAAAAAATAACCTATCCCAAAGCAGAGAGCCTAGTCTATCAGACCTATTGCAGCCTAGGCCAAGTGACCGTTTTCATTCTCCGAAGCATCTTCCTAGTAGGATCTAGGGGCATTATGCCTAGCAACAGAGAGACCGTGGGCAGAGTTCAAACTTCCACGCAGAATTCCCTCTCCTCAGAAAATGAGATGAAAGCTCACTGTGCTCAGTCCTCAGGTGACGTCTGTGTAGCTGACACCTGCTAAGCTCCCTCCAAACCCCTCCACTGCCAACAGTCGGCACTGTGCTTCCCTGAGATGCCACCAGAACCTGCAGGAGCGCCGGGCAGCCAGCCCCACTAGGAATACCGAGGAGGGCACACGGCATGGCTCCATGCCTGACAGTGAAAGGTCGCTGGGATTCTACTCAGGCTGGCTGCTCCTTACGCAGCTTGAAGTGCACCTCCCCTCCAGGCTCTTCTTGACCTGTGCACAGAAGACTGGAATCTTCAAACATCTCAATGATTTGAGCTTTGGCCTTTGGCAGTAGAGAGCTGGATTAAAAGAGAAAACTCTCGACAACTTGCAAAGCCCCTGAGTGTCCTATGAAATGGAAAAGTAAAGCCTGTCCTTCCTGTTGTTTCAGTCGATTGTCTGTTCAGACACCTCTCTGCTGACTGGGCCTGAGGAAGCTCTGTCCTAAAGCTGCTCATTCACGCTGAACCTCAGAAGGGATGACTGAGCCAGGATCTCCTCTCTATTGCATCGGCTGAGCAACGACGACGCAACAGGAAACATCTTGCCTTCGGTAGCTGCTGCGGATTTTAGTCCCCATGGGAGGGGGAGGCCAGGCAGCACTGGGGAGCCCTGGGGGGGTAGGTGGGGACCCATCCTGGAAAGAGGGGCTTCCCTTTCTCTCTTCATCTGTAGCTGGCTGGTGGGCAGACATGTTCACGGGCAGTCTAGTGTGCTCTGTCAGTGCCAATCTCATAAGCAGACGCCAGGAAACTAGACTCCAGAACCGGGACTGAAGGTCATGAATGACCCGTTAGTCCCAGAGGCCCCGGAAGAGTGGGGATGAAAAAACTGAATGAAGGGAGGGAGAGCAAAGGACAGGAACACAGGCAGGCAGACAAGGCCGGCAGACGAGACAGGAACGGGACCTGTCCTTCCAAGGAGCCAGACCCCACGGAGGCAGGATCCAGCCCTGCTCTGCCCCCAGCCCATCCACTGATGGGCAGCTTCCGCCCCTGCCCGGGCTAGCTCTGGAGGGAGGGCACAGGTGATGCCAGCAGCGTGGTGTGGTGGGAACGGGCACTGGCCTGAATCAAAGATCTCTGTTTTCATTCCGACGTGTCACCCAGTGGCTGTGTGACCTTGACTTTACCCTCTAGGCCTCGGTCATCTCGGCTGTGAATGGAGGCTAGTAGATGGTCTTGAAAAGTTCCTTCTATGGCTCTTTCCTGTTCTCCCAGCAGCACTGCACTCAGGCACTAGCGGGTTATTCTACAAGAGGATTCTACACAGAATGTGATTTGTTCAGCTTGAAAAGGGAAAAATTAAGGCCTGTGGGGACTGGGAGGAGGGGACCCTCCGAGTCTGCTCTCCTTCCCCAGTCTTTCCCTCTAAGGGGAAGGATCTTCCTCCTCCCCTTACAAATGGCACTTGAGGTGGCTGGGCTGGAGCTCGGCACCGTCGGAGACAGCCGGCAGCCCCGATTAGAGGTGTGTGTCTTCCTCTTCGAGGTCATCTTTGGTCAGATTGTCCAGAGGCACGATCCAGCTGTCCCCCAGCTCCCCATTGAGGTTCGCCACCTTCTTCTCCTGCATCTCTGAGGAGGTCTCCATCACTTCCAGTGTCGGGTTGTCATGGTAACCGTTCTCCACCGTCTGTAGCTCCTCTGTTAGTCGTTGCTAGAGTGAGAGAGGTGACCCAAGAAAAAAGGGTAGTTTTTGAGGGTTCTCAGCCTTGCTCTAGCCTTAACACTGGCATTTCTACTCCTGTAATTCAGGAACCCCAATGTGGCTAATGTGAACAACAGGTGGTCCTGGAGGCCAGTTCCGACTGCTGGCCTGCCTCAGGGAAAGTCTGAGATGAGAACCTGCCCAGCATCCCTAGAAGTCCCAGCTCGGCCCCTGGCGGCAAATATGTGACGTCAGCAGAGACGGACTTTGTTCTCCCATCCCCTCTCCTCCACTCCTTCCCCATCAAACCTTCCTCTCAAGGTCCCTCCTCACCACTTCTCTGAACAGGGAAGAACTCTAAGAAAATGACTTTCATCAGGCTGAATGACCGGGACGTCCCTAAGGCTGAACACGATGCGCACAGAAACTTTTGCCCTCCCGCTGCAGATGGCAACCATCTGAAGGGAGCTTTCTCTTCTTCTTTACCCAGGATACAACCTCAGTGGCAGAGAACCGTCCCTGGCAAGCTTTAAATGAGTACAGTGACCCAGAAATGCCGTTTCAGTTGGGGTGTGAGGAAACTAAGCAGCAGGATTTCTTTTAAAGCTCTCCACAGTGTGCAGCCAGGGTTGAGAACCCTGAATCTGGGCGGAACTGTTACAAGGGAATCCTAGTAAGGTAGATGAAAAACCTTCTGGTTAGACGGGTATGCCTCAGCCCATTTACAGGAATGGATCCACAGAGCAACTCTGCAAGGTGGATATTCCCGCTACGCAGATGAGAAACCCGAAGCTCAGAGATTATGACTTGCTCAACGTCACCCAGCTAATCAGAGGCTGAGCTAGGGTTTAACCCAAGTCTTCCTTGACTCCAAAACCCTTGCCGCCTCTTTAATTCTTCAGGCAAATTTCCGTTTCCTATAAGGGCTGGTGACCGCTGCCTACCCGAAAGGGCCCGCGGCTTTTCTCTAATACGGGGATAATGGGGTGAAAGTCATCCAGTGACCTGGACTGCTTGGTCCTCACCTGGTCCTTCCTATGGGAGAGACGCTGGTGGCAGCAGGCATAGAGGGCCGCCACCAGGAGCAAGAAGGATGCCATGCAGACAATAGTGATGATCAGGGGCACGCTGAACCGGTCCTCCATCTCTTCTGGTGGTCCTTGCCCCTCAAACTGCATGTCTCTGACTCCCACCTGGCCAGGAAAGGGAAAGTGAGATAGCAGAAAACGGGTTCTGGGTCTCTCTCTCTCTCAGAACTCCCATTCACTTACAAGCTCTTCCACGTGGGGTTTGGGGGGCCTGTTCCACCGCCCTGCTGCCCCCTTTTATCCTCCCATCAGGATGCTTGCAAACCAGAGGTTCCTCAGCAATGAGAAACAGTGGAACCGGGGAACCGCGGGCTTCCGAGGGACAGACTTCCTGACCCAGTCTGTCCCAGCACGTGGGGCCGCCCACTTACGTCTTCTAGCTTGTCCCAGTCGTCTTTCAGCAATTTATAAATGTCCGTGGGATGGAGCTTTGCTGAGGGGGAGAGGGAGAGATGCCGCTTCAGTGGTCTAGCTCAGAGAGACACGGCAGGGACAGAGGGCTTCCTGTTCCCCATCTCCTGAGTGGTGTGTCTCTCGTGCAGGTGACGGAAAGTTGACAACTGACCCATCCTTGTGACTCCTGTCACCCCCCTGCCCCATTCCCACCCCAGAGGGGCCTCCCCGCCCTGGCCCTCAACTCACTGATGATGGTAATGTGTTTGATGTCCACTTCCTGGGCATGTGAACCAGGAGCCATCTCTATATAGCACTGATCTTGAGTTTTGTTGAAGGACGGTTTTACTGCTTGGCACAACACCTCGACCAGTCTGTGATTCGAAGCGACTGTGTTCTGTTGTGGGGAGACCACAGGTAATTGCTCAGGGATCACGACAGCAGCCTAGGCTTGCGGGGCTGCCCTTGCAAGCTAAGGTCAGGACAAGGCTGTTGCCAGCTGTGAACCGACTGCCTGGACTGGCGGGTGACATGCTCTCCTCCTGGGCCAGCCCCTGCCTTCTCTGGCTCAGGTGGACGTCTCCTCCCTCGTCCTCCCGTCTCGTTTATCTCATCTTGGTTGAATAATGCCATTCCCCCGATTGTGCCCCCCTCTCTCAGAGCTCTTTGAGTATCATGACCTGCTGCCCGTCATCATTTCTCTCCCCTGGAAGGACCTGCGGAGGCACTGCCAGTGCAAAGATGCCAATGCATTCACCAGCCCTTGAGACCTCAGGAAGGGAAGTGCCCGGCTCTCAGCTCAAGGTCATCCATCCCTCGGCTAAGACTGAAAACCTAAATAGACCAACAAGAGAAGGGCAAGGCCATCACTGCACAGGGGGGCTCGGGAGTGTCTGGAAGATGCACAAGGACATCTTTGAGGGGCTTCCTCTATATTTCTAAGCAGAAAGAGCATGGCTGGTGTGGCTTTAGGGCTGAGGATGAGGAAGCAAAGTGTGGGGCGCTTTTACCCAGTCATCCAGAGGCACCCCAAACTGCTGTTTCTCTGACTAGACTTTGGAATTAGGATACCAAGATGAAGATAAGGACTCTTGCTTTGGCTTGTCCCACAAACCATCCCTTGGGTTTTCTACCTGGAATTTCCTTAAGCCTACTAACTCCCCAGCCCTGCAACCAGGTACAGATGCAGGGCTTTCCTCTTCCCATTTATGGCAAAGGAAAAGAAGGCTTACCACCAAACACACCCCTGCCAAGTTTCAGCCAAAAAGAGAGCTGGAGGAAAGACTGGGCAAGCGTCAGTGTGGTTCTCGCCTTGTCCAACAAGCCCAATCCCAGGAAAACCCTGCTCTGTTTGAAAACTCCAGCTTTTCTATAGTTCACTTGGGAAATTCCAGCAAAATGAACACCCAAAAGAAAACAACTGCAGAAAATAGGTAGCATTCAAGTATTGTAAACCCAAGTTTTCCATGCTGCTTGCTTTCACTTTCTGGTTCCTAGGGGTGTTTGCAAAATAGCCGCTGACCAGGAGAGGGCGGCAGTGAGCCATCCATCACCAACACTCACTCAGGCCTCAGCTACCGAGTAAGCACTGCGGCAGATATCCCCAGACTAAAGCCCTTAATCCTAGGGAGACTGGCAGTCTGAAGGCAGTGGACAGCACGGCTATCCTCTCTCTTTCATGCCAACGCACTCACACACGTGCTGACACCAGCTCCCTCAAACGATACACATACACCATCCTGAGTGGAAGAACAGCTGTTGGCAACGGCTCCCCTGGGTTAGAGGCAAGCATCAGATAATACATGGAGCAGGAAATATAAAACCACAGACTCTTAGAACAACGAAAGTTAGGCAGACTAACTCTTTTTTTTTCAACTGAGGCTGCTGAAGCCCAAAGAGATGGGCTTAACAAAGTCACATCCTGAACTAGAAGCAAGCAAGAACCAGGGCTTGGGTCAGACTCTCTGAAGTGAAAGCTCAGGAGACCTGGTATTTCTGGCCCTGTAGCAGCCCTGTGGGCGGGGCTTCCTTTAGAGAAGCTGGTTCTGACCCTCCGTAAGATTGGAAGGACCAAAAACAAGAGCAGGAAATGAACACATCTCTCAGCTCCTTTCTACAAGGAACACTCCATTCCCTTCCACTTTCAGTAATCCTGGAGCTAAACTGCCTTTGGAGGATGCAGGTCAGGGTGGGGCCCAGAGGAGCAAGGTACTCACACAACTGTTGGCTCCTGAGATGTTCAGGGAGAGTTTGCTCTCATTCAGCTTTTCAGGAGGATGGCACTGGATCTGAAAGAAGCCACTGGGATTAAGGGCCAGGCTGAACTTGGTAAGATCTTATCTTTGAATCCTCCCTCCCTCCCTTAGGTGCTTCCCTGGTGGCTCAGAATCTGCCTGCAATGCAGGAGATCAGGGTTCGATCCCTGGATCGGGAAGACTCCCCTGGAGGAGGGAATGAAAACCCACTCCAGTATTCTTGCCTGGAGAATCCCATGGACAGAGAGGCCTGGCGGGCTACAGTCCATGGGGNGGTGGCTCAGAATCTGCCTGCAATGCAGGAGATCAGGGTTCGATCCCTGGATCGGGAAGACTCCCCTGGAGGAGGGAATGAAAACCCACTCCAGTATTCTTGCCTGGAGAATCCCATGGACAGAGAGGCCTGGCGGGCTACAGTCCATGGGGTTGCAAAGAGTTGCACACGACTGAAGCAACTGACACACACACAGTTAGGTGGGTGACACCAGGCAAGTAACTCGTGGCAAACTGGGAGCTGGCCAGCTGGGGTCTGACAGCCAGGCATGTTACTGGTGACCTCGCTCTCTAAGGCCGAGTCCAGCAAAGCCGGAGACAGTGGGTGAATGATACCGGCTCCTCACACCCCCGCCAGGGGCTCTGGTAGAGAAGGGTAGAGATGCTCTTCCTCGAGTCCCTTTCTCTCCGAGTCTGGGCTCTCTTACCTGCCCTATATTTGTTGGAATCACGGAGGTGGGAGAATGGGTGCTGGAGCTTTGGGGGACATTTGACGTCAACTGAGTGCTGGAGATGGTGGATCTCCTGACCAGAGATGTGGTCCCAGGTCCCAGGGAAGAGTCTGTGGGTTGCTGAACTCCAGTGGTGATGGCGACAGCTGGCATCTTCCTGGAGGTGTGTTGAGTTCCTTCAACGGTGACCTGTGTTTCTGTAAATGGGAAATCAAAGCTTATGAGGAAAGGTGAGTGGTTTAAACAGAAAAAAGATAGTCTTTCCTGTTCTCAGTTTTCTGAGGTTCTTCGGTCTCCCCCCACCCCACTCTGGCTTTACACACCACAAGCAGGAGGCAAGCTATGAGAAAGAGGAGATGGATGGGCGAAGCCAGTGCCCGTAGCCTAGTACAGCACGAGCAGGTTGGATGAGCCGGGCTAGGAACTGGGAGAAGCAGCAGCAACAGCAGTGGCAATGCCAGGCAAAGCAACTGCTTCTGCCAGGGCCCCACTCTCTTCTGCAGGCCTCACAGTGACTCTGAGGAAAGCACCATAATCACCCCTTTCATAGACAAGGCAACGGAGGCTCAGAGGGGCTGGATGAATTCTGCGCTAACGAGTGGCGGAGCAGGGACTGGAGTCCAGGTGTATCCAGCTCGGGGCCCTTGCTCTTACGCAGGACAGAACCGTGCTCTTGGGGTGTGGCTCTCTAGTAACTTCACCATGTACCCACATGACATGGCAGCAGGAGGGGGTGGGAGGGTCCCCCGAAATGCGAATGCTCAGACTCACACAAAGAAACTGATCCAACAGATCTCAGATGGGCCATGAGGCTCATGATCCATCAGTGAGGTTTGAAATGAATTTACTGGACTAGGACTAGCACGTAAGAAAAGGAAAACGCTCCACTGGGGGTTCAAAATCTCAAGCTCTCATCACAGCTCACAGCTCTGGGGGCCACTGCTCACCGCTGGATGGGAAACAGGCTGAGCGAAGGTGGCACACATTCACACTCTTTAACCCCCGGCATGAATCTCCACCTTCTAGCTGAACAACGGTACAGAACACAGACATCTGAGTTTCTTTCTGCTTCAAAAAAGCAAGGCAACACTTACTCGGTGTGGTCACCTGAGCTGTGAAGGTGGGACTTGTCATCCTGCCTAGACTTGTAGTTACAGTCATTTTGTCTGATCCCTCGGGGGAGCTCCCTGTGGGCTGTGGAGTCCCAGGGGGCAAAGTGATAGGGCTGCTGCTAGGCTGCTGAGCGCTTGCGAGGCTGGTGGAGGAAGACAGAGTAGGAGAGATGCTCGGGGTGATACTAGGATCTGTAGAGGTGGAGATTATCTGACTGCCTCCTGTAGTGGTCCCGCCATCTGTGGTCACGCTGTGGGTATCTGGGATTCTGGATGTGGGTAAACCATTCGTTGCATTCAGGCTGCTCATGCTTTCAGGATTTGTT
The DNA here is from genome assembly GCA_006410675.1 of Oreotragus oreotragus. Taxonomy (NCBI): domain Eukaryota; kingdom Metazoa; phylum Chordata; class Mammalia; order Artiodactyla; family Bovidae; genus Oreotragus; species Oreotragus oreotragus. Next base: position 758,234 of record SJYX01020602.1, on the reverse strand, counting down.
GAGACGGTGGTTGATGCGGCTGTAGGATCTTTAGTAGTTACAAGAGAGGTGCTACTGGCTGCAGCAGCTGGGCTCGGCTGTCCTGAGGGTGACACCACCCCTGTGACCTTAGATGTTTTAGACGTGTGTATGCTGGTCGACGCTGTAGTTGCAGCAGATGGCGCAGTGGATGTCGGAGCTGAACTTTTTTCAGATGAACTTGAATTCTGATCACTGGTTCCTTCGGGTGCTTCGTGGGTGCCTGAGCTGACATTTGACGGTTTGACTGTCATTCCTACGGACAAAGACAACACAGAATTAACTAGGGTATTAGCTGGAAGTCTTTCTCTCTCCATTGCTCCAGCTCTTCCCCAGGATCCAGAGGCCTTGCTCACATCCCTGCCACCTCTAAAGGGTCTGGGCCCTCGATGTGCCCAGATTTCTCTGGGGTTCAAGAAGCCTCTAAGAGGGAGGCTGACGAGAAAGAGGAAGTCAAGAGAAACTCCACTCCAGAGAAGGACTCAGCACCTAGTCCCACTGCCTGTGGGAGCCTGCAGTGCCCCAGGCATGCACGGTTCAAGGTTTCCACATCCCAGCACAGAACCCTCATCATCCCTGCCTCCTTCTCCCAGACCCAGGAGCTTACAGAAAACACAACAGACTCACACATATCCCAGCGCCCTGTTCTGGACATGGCACGAGGGACCTCTGTTCCTCTGGAAATCTATCTAGAAGGAGGAACTGGAAAAGCGAAATTACACAAATTGTACTTAAGGACACACTGAGGGGCTCTCTGTGTCTAGCATGGGAGCTCAGCCTCGTCAAAGGGCCAGAGACTGAGCGTATTGAAAAGCAGAGACATCACTTTGCCAACAAAGGTCCCTCTAGTCAAAGCTATGGTTTTCCCACTAGTCATGTGTGGATGTGAGAGTTGGACCTTAAAGAATGCTGAGCACCAAAGAATTGATGCTTTTGAACCGTGGTGTTGGAGAAGACTCTTGAGAGTCCCTTGGACTGCAAGGAGATCCAACCAGTCCATTCTGAAGGAGATCAGTCCTGAATATTCATTGTAAGGACTGATGCTGAAGCTGAAACTCCAGTACTTTGGCCACCTGATGCAAAGAGCCAACTCATTAGAAAAGACCCTGATGCTGGGAAAGACTGAAGGCAGGAGGAGAAGGGGACGACAGAGGATGAGATGGTTGGATGGCATCACAGACTCGATGGACATGAGTTTGAGCAAGGTCCGGGAGACGGTGAAGGCCGGGGAAGTCTGGCGTGCTGCAGTCCACGGGGTTGCAAAGAGCCAGACACGACTGAGCAACTGAACAGCAACAGCAGGGAACGAGTGAGGGAACAGTTAAGTGACAGTTTCAGGCCCTGGGATTAGGATGGAAAGAAAGACACAGACGCTTACTGTGCAGCCCTAAAGTTCTAGGACCCACAACAGATTTCCCAACCTGGGAATCCAACACAGGGAATGAGAACCCCCAGGAAATCTGACTCTGAAGGCCAGCGGTATTTGACTACAGAACTTCCACAGGACTGGGGAAACAGACTCTTGGAGGGCACAAACAAAATCTTCTACGCACCAGGACCCAGGAGAAAGGAGCAGTGATCCCACAGGAGACTGAGCTAGACTTGGCTGTGAGTGTCCAGGAGTCTCTGGCAGAGGTGTGGGTTGACAGTCGCCTGCCGTGGGGTCGGGGGCACTGAATACAACAGTCCTGGCTTAAGTCCTTCTTAAGGAGGTCACCATTACCACCACTATCCCTACCATCGTTTGTCCTCAGGCCAAACAGGGAGGGAACACAGTCCTGCCCATCAACAGAAAATTGGATTAGAGTCGGACACGACTGAGCAACTGAACTGAACTGAACTGAACTGAGCACCGCCCCACCCATCAGAGCAAGACCCAGATTCTCCCACAGTCAGTCCCTCCCATCAGGAAGCTTCCACAAGCCTCTTATCCTTCTCGATCAGAGGGCAGACAGAATGGAAACCACAATTACAGAAAACTAACCAAACTGATCACATGGACCACAGCCTTGTCTTAACTCAATGAAACTATGAGCCATGCCGTGTAGGGCCACCCAAGACAGACGTGTCGTGGTGGAGAGTTCTGACAAAATGGTCCACTGGAGAAGGGAATGGTAAACCACCTCAATATTCTTGCCTTGAGAACCTCATGCATAGTATGAAAAGGCAAAAAGATATGACACTGAAAGATGAACTCTCCAGGTCAGTAGGTGCCCAATATGCTACCGGAGAAGAGTGGAGAAATAACTCCAGAAAGAATGAAGAGACGGAGTCAAAGCAAAAACAATGCCCAGCTGTGGATGTGACTGGTGATGAAAGTAAAGTCCAATGCTGTTAAGAATAATCCTGCACAGGAACCTGGAATGTCAGGTCCATGAATCAAGGTAAACTGGAAGTGGTCGGACAGGAGATGGTAAGAGTGAACAGGAATCAGTAAACTAAAATGGACCAGAATGGGAGAATTTAATTCAGATGACCATTATATCTACTACTGTGGGCAAGAATCCCTTACAAGAAATGGAGTAGCCCTCACAATCAACAAAAGAGTCTGAAATGCAGTACTTGGGTGCAATCTCAAAAATGACAGAATGATCTGTTTCCAAAGCAAACCATTCAATATTACAGTAATCCAAATCTATGCCCCAACCACTAATCCCAAAGAAGCTGAAGTTGAACAGTTCTGTGAAGACCTACAAGACCTTCTAGAACTAACACCGAAAAAAGATGTCCTTTTCATCATAAGGGACTGGAATGCAAAAGAAGGAAATCAAGAAATCCCTGGAGTAACAAGCAAGTTTGGCCTTGGAGTACAAAACGAAGCAGGGCAAAGGCTAACAGAGGATGAGATGGCTGGATGGCATCACTGACTCAGTGGACATGAGTCTGAGTAAACTCCGGGAGTTGGTGATGGACAGGGGCACCTGGCCTGCTGCAGTCCATGGGGTCGCAGAGTCGGACATGACTGAGTGACTGAACTGAACTGATGGTTTTCCCAGTAGTCATGTATGGATGTGAGAGTTGGACCATAAAGAAAGCTAAGCGCCAAAGAATTGATGTTTTTGAACTGTGGTGTTGGAGAAGACTCCTGAGAGTCCCTTGGACTGCAAGGAGATCCAACCAGTCATGATACAGGAGATCAGTCCTGAATATTCTTTGGAAGGACTGTTACTGAAGCTGAAGCTCTGATACTTTGGCCACCGGTTGAAAAGAACTGACTCTAGAAAAGACCCTGATGCTGGCAAAGACTGAAGGCAGGAGAAGAAAGGGATGACAGAAGATGAGAAGGTTGCATGGCATCGCTGACTCGATGGACATGAGTTTGAGCAAGCTCTAGGAGTTGGTGATGGACAGGGAGGCCTGGCGTGCTGCTGTTCACAGGGTCGCAAAGAGTCAGACACGACTGAGCGACTGAACATCAACAGACAATTAAACGTCACATTCTGGTGACTCCGTGGAGGAAATGAACAAGGAAGTGATGTTGTTAGACAGAGAGTTAAGGAAAAGTGCCCCAGGGACACCCACGAAGCTAAGGCTTGAAGGACAATAAGCTGAGAGCTATGTGAAGAAGGTGAGGAAGAGTGTACCAGGGAGAAGGAAAGAACCTGCAAGTCCCCAAAGGAGGGCCAAGAGCTCAGAGAACTCAGAGGACAAGAGCTGAGTTCTCTGAGTGAGCAGGAATGGACAGGAGCCAGAAAACTTAGGGCCTCACAGTGAATGGGCACTAACATGCTGTCCAAACGGCAGGGTTTTGAGAATAAAACGGAAGCTCTCCTAAAACTCTATGACCCGCCTCCCAGAATACTGGAAATAAAAGCAAATATAAACAAATGGGATCTAATTAAAATTAAAAGCTTCTGCACAACAAAGGAAACTATAAGCAAGGTGAAAAGACAACCCTCTGAATGGGAGAAAATAATAGCAAATGAAGCAACTGACAAACAACTAATCTCAAAAATATACAAGCAACTTATACAGCTCAATTCCAGAAAAATAAACGACCCAATCAAAAAATGGGCCAAAGAACTAAATAGACATTTCTCCAAAGAAGACATACGGATGGCTAACAAACACATGAAAAGATGCTCAACGTCACTCATTATCAGAGAAATGCAAATCAAGACCACAATGAGATACCACTTCACACCAGTCAGAATGGCTGCGATCCAAAAGTCTGCAAGCAATAAATGCTGGAGAGGGTGTGGAGAAAAGGGAACCCTCTTACACTGTTGGTGGGAATGCAAACTAGTACAGCCACTATGGAGAACAGTGTGGAGATTCCTTAAGAAATTGCAAATAGAACTGCCTTATGACCCAGCAATCCCACTGCTGGGCATACACACCGAGGAAACCAGAATAGAAAGAGACACATGTACCCCAATGTTCATTGCAGCACTGTTTATAATAGCCAGGACATGGAAACAACCTAGATGTCCATCAGCAGATGAATGGATAAGAAAGCTGTGGTACATATACACAATGGAGTATTACTCAGCCATTAAAAAGAATACATTTGAATCAGTTCTAATAAGATGGATGAAACTGGAACTGATTATACAGAGTGAAGTAAGCCAGAAAGAAAAACACCAATACAGTATACTAACACATATATATGGAATTTAGAAAGATGGTAATGAGGACCCTGTATGCAGGACAGCAAGAGAGACGCAGATGTGTAGAGTGGACTTTTGGACTCTGAGGGAGAGGGAGGGGGAGACGGTGGGATGATTTGGGAAAATAGCATTGAAATATGTATACTATCATGTAGGAAATGAATCGCCAGTCTGTGTTCGATGCAGGATGCTGGATGCTTGGGGCTGGTGTATGGGGATGATCCGGAGGGATGATGTGGGGTGGGAGGAGGGAGGGGGGTTCATGTTTGGGAGTTCGTGTACACCCATGGTGGATTCATGTCAATGTATGCTAAAACCAGTAGAGTACTGTAAAGTAAAATTAAATTAAATTAAAAAAAAAAAACCAAAAAACTGTATCCTATGTAAAAGGAGACAAAAGATCACCGTCCTTAGACCAAAATAGGATTTGGGATTTTAAGTGCTCAAAAAAGTCACTGAAGGCTTTAAAACGCAAACAAGTTTCAGAGGGTGATTTACAAAGACACATCCCCTTGCTGCTCTGGGGAACACGGACGTGGAGATGGGAAGAGAAGAGGCTGTTACAGAAATTCAGATGAAGTGGGTCATAGTCAGCTGCAGCAAGTCCTTGACACAAGAGTCAAAACAAGGATGGATTCAAGACTGTGTTTTGGAGAAAGAATCAACTACTTGCTGATGTACTAAGGGAGGGGAAGAGGAGAAGTCAGGACGACTCCTGGTTCTGTTTTGAGCAGAAGAGAGAGAGCTGGGACTCAGCGGAGTGGGCTCTGGCCATTCTTCATAGCCAATCAGAATCTGTAACCTAGTTCTATGCCTGGGGAATTCCCCAGACAGTAAGACCGATGGAAGCAGGATTTGCCTCTTGTTACACTGCCGATGCTGATGCCAGCCTCTCTCATGACTAGAGCCTAAGTATGCACTAAGCTGCTATGAATGTCACCTCCAGCTGGGCCAGTGAGTGAAGGGGCCGTCTATGAGTTCTACAAGCCTGTCTCGGATGACGTTAAGGGTGACCTAGATGTGGTCTTCAGGGCTTCCCTGATGGCTCAGTGGTAGGAAATCCGCCTGCCCATGCAGGAGACCTGGCTTGATCCCTGGGTCGGGAAGATCCCCTGGAGGAGGAAATGGCAACCCACTCCAGTATGCTTGCCTGGGAAATCCCGTGGACAGAGGAGCCTGATGGGCTACAGTGCATAGGGTCACAAAAGAGTTGGACATGACTTAGCAACTAAGCAACAACAAAGTGTGGTCATCGGCAATCCCAGCTCCTTCATAAGCTGGAGAACGACCCCGCAGCTTTCATGTATGTGCATGAACACACATACATTCGGCTAATGAGAATCAAAAATTTGCCTGAGGAGTGGCTCAGGCAATAGAAATGTGAGAACTAGCTTCTCAGCCTTACTGGGGTTAAAGGTAAGTGGAATTCTGCAGACACGATGTGACATGACTTTACTATCCTACAGCATCTCACAGAGAGGCAGTCACAATATCACCCACCATCCAGAATGAAGTGCCCATAAAGCGGCTTTGGCAGGACTGAGTGGCTCCTGTCACAGAACAATATAAAGGGCATACATACAAGGACATGTGTTAAAAATCAATGTAGTGTTATGATTTGACAGTGGTACTTCTTATAACTGATCATANCTTTACTATCCTACAGCATCTCACAGAGAGGCAGTCACAATATCACCCACCATCCAGAATGAAGTGCCCATAAAGCGGCTTTGGCAGGACTGAGTGGCTCCTGTCACAGAACAATATAAAGGGCATACATACAAGGACATGTGTTAAAAATCAATGTAGTGTTATGATTTGACAGTGGTACTTCTTATAACTGATCATATCCGCGTACCTTTCTGGCAAAAAATGAGATTGCTGGAGAGGAACATCAGCATATTTAATAAATTAAGGATGTGGGGTGGGGTGGTTACTTCTTACAAAGATGACTAGCTGAAAGTAGAGTTTTTCAGACCCCAAACTGTTGACTTTTGGGGCTGAATGTATGCATGCTAAGTCACTTCACTTGTGTCTGACTCTTTACAACTCTATGGGGTGTAGCCCACCAGGCTCCTCTGTCTATGGGATTCTCCGGGCAAGAATACTGGAGTGGGCTGCAATGCCCTCCTCCAGGGGGTCTTCCCGACCCCGGCATCGAACCTGCGTCTCTTACATCTCCTGCACTGGCAGGTGGGTTCCTTACCACTAGCGCCACCTGGGAAGCCCTTTGGGCTGGATACTTTTGTTATGGACAGTGTCCTATGCAGTGTGGGATGTTGTTAGGTCTCTAGCTACTAGATGCTAGTAAGACACACACTACCCTTCCCGGTTGGGATAACTGGCAGGAGACGCGGGTTCGGTCACTGGTCGGGAAACTAAGATACCACAAGCCGCGGAGCAATTAAGCCCACACACCACAAGCAGAGAGTCAGTGGGCTGTGGCGGAGGATCCTACACGACCCAACACAGATCCTGCAAGGAAGATCCCGTGTGCCACAACTGAGACCCACACAGCCAAATAAATAACTAAAAAAAGAAAAAGGCTCAATCTGCGATGGAACGTGCTTGGAAGACCCAGCCACTCTTCTCCTGTCTGATGACGCAGTTTCTATCCTGCTTGAAAACTCAATAACCTCACTTGAGCTCATTGACAAAGAAAGCCATATCCTTCCACCATCTCTACCACTCTTCATATTTTTCAAACCTGTGATAACAGTCCGATGCCCGAGAAAGACAGAGTCTAACCCAGAAGAAGGCTTCTGCTTAAAAAAAAAAAACTGCAAAAAGTCTAGCAAATAAGCCTGGTTGATAGACTATAAGGATGCTAGATCAGAGAAGGACGATCACAATTTTTTATCAGGTTGAATTTATCAATCTGGGTATGCATACCAGGGATCTGGGATCATGATGCTGACTCAACCAGCTAGAAGTAGTACTAACTGTCTTCTTAGCTGGTTGACTGAACGTGAACTCAATGGTAGTCTACATAGTAACGTTGCCAGAAATTCTCTGAAATAATGAATAGGAAGTGTTCCAGTGGTTTATCATGTATGGTCGGCTCGCTCACACTCTTTGTCCCTTCAGTCAGTTCAGTCGCTCAGTCGTGTCCGACTCTTTGCGACCCCATGAATCGCAGCACACCAGGCCTCTCTGTCCATCACCAGCTCCCGGAGTCACTCAGACTCACGTCCATCGAGTCCGTGATGTCGTCCAGCCATCTCATCCTCGGTCGTCCCCTTCTCCTCCTGCCTCAAGTCCCTCCCAGCATCAGAGTCTTTTCCAATGAGTCAACTCTTCGCATCAGGTGGCCAAAGTACTGGAGTTTCAGCTT
>SJYX01020602.1:738166-748803 GCA_006410675.1 Oreotragus oreotragus | reverse complement strand
CCCCCGTGGGGCTGGCTGCAGAGAAGAAACAGCAGTGAGGACTGACGCTTTACACAGCCCCCTATCCCCTGGGCGGGGGGAAAGCCTGACTTGTCAGTGGACAGCAACCAAATCTATGGCCTGAGGCCACTGGTGGAAACCCCACCACAGCGGGGGCAGGAAATGACAGGCACCAGTGAAACACCACGGAGATGCTTCCCAGATCCATTGCCCCTCTCTCTGCAGGAAGACAAAGGCATTCAGCTGCGGGAGAAAGGTGAAAAAGCATAACCCGAAGGAAGTGGTGGAAACCCACTGCAGCTGGGGAAGGGAACAAGAGAAATAAGAAAGCTCTTTGCCCTGGGAGAGGGCAAGAATCCGTGCTAAGTCCAACAGGATTTCTAGAAAAGAGACAGGAACACTAGCAAAGCCCACACCCTCCAGCCCCAGGTTCCAGTGCTTTTGCAAACATCTGGGAATATGCTTCTACCCCGCCATGAACTCAAAATGCTAGCAAGTAGGAAGTAAAGATAAGTGGAGTATAGCTGGAGAGGGGCTGCCCAAGTCAGGCTCCCTGGGAGCAGCAGAAAGGAAGACTGACAGGCAAGCAGGGACCAAGGTCTCACCTGTGCAACATCAAGTTAGGGGGTTGCTTCTTTGTTTTGTTTTTCGTTTCTGTTTTGGTTTTCATTTCCCTTTTGTTTTTGATGGGCACCATTTTTTTAAGTCTTTATTGAATCTGTTACAATATGGCTTTATGTTTTGGTTTAAAACACCTGGTATCTTAGCTGCTCGACCAGGGATCGAACCTGCACCCCCTGCATCGGAAGGCAAAATCTTAACGGCTGGACTGCCAGGCAAGTCCCCAACATTAACTTAAAAAGTCAGCCCCACTGATTAGATTAACATAAACCCTCATGTTGAAGACACAGCAGGAGAAAAGCCATGCTTCAGGCAACCGCTGATCCACAAAGGGAATCGCACAGCGTGTGGCTCCTTTCACTTATTCACCCATTTTTGAGGTTCATCCATGTTGTGGCACATGTCAGTTTTTTATTTTGATTGCCGAATGATATTCTGTGGTAGGGATAGTCTATATTTTGTTTTCCTGCTCATCAGCTGATGAACATTCAAGCTGTTTCCACTTTTTAGGTATTATAAACAGTGCTGCTCTGAACACTTGTGTACCAGTTTCTGTGTGGATGTTTCATTTCTCTTGGGGATATACCTAGGAGTGGAATTTCTGGGTCGCATGGTAACTCTATATTTAGTGTTCTGAAGAATGGCCAAACAATCTTCCAAAGTGGCTGCACCATAGTACATGCCCACCAGCAGTGTATAAAATGCAAGATGAGCCTGGAACATCTTGTAACAACAGAAAGTAAAGAAACGCTTAAAAAAAAAAAAAGACAAAAGCAAAACAGTGGGCAAGTCCAGCTCTCAGGGAACCCACCAGAGAGCTCCCAATAGACAAACCTGGAAAACTTTGATCAACAAAATTAGAAAATATGAGGGTTTCTCTGGTGTCTCAGTGGTAAAGAATGGCCTGCCAGTGCAGGAGACACCAGCTCGATCCCTGCCTCGGGAAGATCCCACCTGCCGCAGAGCAACTAAGTCCATGAGCCACGCTACAGAAGCCCACGTACCCTTGAGCCCAGGCTCCCCAACAGGAGAAGCTGCCACAGTGAGAAGCCCACGGCCTTGCTCGCCCCGACTAGAGAACAGCCACAATCTGGAAGGGAAGAGTGCTCTACTCTGGAACAAAGATGACCACTAGTAGACATACTGGTTAAATAGGAATGAAGTCTGTAGGTTAGGCGATAGCACTGTACAGTTCATTTCGTAGCTGTGATAAGAGGACCATGGTTTATAAGATGCTAATATTAGGGGAAGACGAAGGAAAGGTATCTGCCACTCTGCATCATCTCCGCAGCTCTTCTGTAAATCTAAATCACTTTAAAGATTTGTAAAAATGTTTTCCAGTATTTATTTTGGTGGCTTGGGTCTTAGCTGTGGCTCATGGCTGTGGCAGCTCACAGACTCTCTAGTTGGGGCGCGGACTCAGTAGCTGTGGCCCGTGCCCTTAGTGTCCCTTGGAATGTGGCTCCATACAGGTAACAAGCAAATGTTATAAACATCGGTGACAAGTAAGTTACTTTAGATGTTATAAACATCGGTGACAAGTTACTTTAGAATCATAGACTAGAATATCACACAGCACTGAAAATCAGAGACAGGTATTATATTGTTACATATATGTTTATCTGTGTAATATACATATTATGTATGATTATACATGTATTAGGGCTTCCCTGATAGCTCAGTTGGTTAAGAATTCACCTATAATGCAGGAGACCTTGGTTCAATTCCTGGGTCAAGAAGATCCACTGGAGAAGCGATAGGCTACCCACTCCAGTACTCTTGGGCTTCCCTTGTGGCTCAGCTGGTAAGGAATCCACCCACAGTACGAGAGACCTGGGTTTGATCCCTGGGTTGGGAAGATTCCCTGGAGAAGGGAAAGGCTACCCACTCCAGTATTCTGGCCTGGAGAATTCCATGGACTGTATAGTTCTTGGGGTTGCAAAGAGTCGGACACAACTGAGCAACTTTCACATATGTGTGTTAACGTGAATCAATCTAAAAACTATACTGAACAACAAAAACCAAAACAAAAATGTATATGGTTTTATTTATTGGGTTTAAAATCTACAAAATTTAACAATATAGTTTTAGAAATAGAGACACAGAAAATATTTTACTTTATACACAGAATTTAATACTAAATTTAGGATAACAGCCCTTTCTGGGGGAAATACGAAGATGCAACAGGGACGTCTGATTTTTTTTTCCCTCCAAGGAGGGAGTGGCTGATGGTGCTGGATGATGAAACTGCCAACAACATGGAAGTTCCCGGCAACCTCAACTTGCAGTTTCCATGGGAACAGTGCAGATGGAAGCCTAACTGGGGCAGACAGAAGATGAGTGAATGGTAGGGAAGTGAGCTTCTGTGTGTAAATAACTTTATCATGCTGACAAAGGTGCGAAGTTGCTTCAGTCGTGTCCAACTCTGTGACCCCGTGGACTGTAGCCCGCCAGGCTCCTCTGTCTATGGAATTGTCCAGGCAAGAATCTGGAGTGGTTTGCCATGCCCTCCTCCGGGGAATCTTCTCGACCCAGGGATGGAACCCAAGTTTCTTACATCTCCTGCACTGGCAGGCACCTGGGGAGCACAAGAACTTTATCAAGTGTTAGCTATTTATTAGGAGTGGAGAGCTCTTACAAGGCAATTGCTGGAAAGGGACTGCAGTAGTCAGGAAAGTTTTGCTTTTCTCCTTGAAGGAGAGAGATGCTAGAGCTGAGAAGGATGCTCCTTTTGTTTTATTCCCTCCTTAAGATGCAGAGGGAGACACTCATGTATTAGATGGTAGGATACTTCTGCCTTTGAAACCAGAGGGAAGAAGATGGATACAGCCATCAAGACATTGGAAACGTTGGTAACAGGAAGTCAAGTTTCCATTTGACATCCTCAGTTCTCTCAGCCAAGTCTAGAGGAAATTAGTATACCGACGAGGATGAAATAAGAGAGGAGGAGGAGTAATGTGGAAGCGAAAGTATGAAATACTCATTAGGGGTAGGAACGGGAGCAGAGCGCCAAAGAACTGATGCTTTTGAACTGTGGGGTCAGAGAAGACTCTTGAGAGTCCCTTGGACTGCAAGGAGATCCAACCAGTCATCCTAAAGGAGATCAGTCCTGAAAATTCACTGGAAGGATTGACGCTGAAGCTGGAACTCCAATACTTTGGCCGTCTGATGTGAAGAACTGGCTCATCTGAAAAGACCCTGATGCTGGCAAAGATTGAAAGTGAGAAGAGAAGGGGACGACAGAGGATGAGATGGTTGGATGGCATCACTGACTCAATGGACATGAGTTTGAGTCAATTCCGGGAGTTAGTAATGGACAGGGAGGTCTGGCATACTGCGGTCCATGAGGTTGCAAAGAGTTGGACACAACTGAGTGACTGAACTGAATAACTGAACTGAAGGGAGCTTACTAGAAAAATGGTGCTCAACTCTAGGGAGCATCAAAATCACCTGGGGAGCTTGTGAACATACCTGTTTAAGGACTCAGCCCAAATTTCTGATTCAACAGATCTGGGGTGGGGCATCAGAGTTTGCATTTTAACAAGTTGCCAAATGACTCTGTTGCTGTTGGTCTGAGGACCACACTTTCCGAACCACTCAACCGGAAAAATACAGGATGACTGTCAAGTTGTATCTGGTGCCAAATTGGGCCAGAAATCCTGAATTAAAAAATAGTAACCCAATCAGCCACTGTGTGATTTTTTTTCCTTCCACTGTTTGCAGGTAGGCATAGGAACAGGAGACAGGGTTCACCCAGGAATGGAGTTTTTGCCAGGTGAGTTATGGCAGAAGATGCAAGAGACCTCAGCGTATTTGTAAGGTTGGGATTATCATGGCAGATGTGACGTATAGGGTGGATAAAACAGACAGGGGCTGAGAGGCAGTGACAAAGTCACGGGTCATCAGAGTGGCTGCCTTCTGTTCAAGCAGTGCGGTCCGGGTGTTCCTGAGCAAATGACCTGGAAGGGAAACAGTCATCTAAGAACAAAGTACAGAGGTGCTGCACAGCATAGGAAAGAGAAAGCTCAAGGTGTGAAGCGGGAACACCGGCGGGGGGATGGCACCCCTCTCCAGTGTGCTTGCCTGGAGGGTCCCGGGCGTGGGGGGCCTGGGGGGCTGCTGTCTGTGGGGTCGCACAGAGTCGGACACGACTGAAGCAACTTAGCAGGAGTATAGATGGAAAAGGGTCAAGAAAAGGCGGGGGGGGGCCAGGCTATTTAAGTGTTTATCCGAATGTGTACTGAGCTCCCCAGGAACGAGGATGGGAATCGAGATAGTGAGGAAGGAATGAGCGGTGGGGAGTGAAGAGGTAGGCCGAGAGCAGCAGTGAGGAGCTAAGAATGAAGCTGGTGTGAAGGGTCGAGCCAGCAAGGAGCCAGCTCCTCCCCACGCTGACCTCCAGCGGGGAGACCAAACAGGAGCAGGGGAAGAAGGCTGACTCCACTCCTCTCCCCTGGGAGAGGAGCGCTGTTCTGTCTGAGGCCCTGCTCTCTCCGGCTCCTGGCCATCTTCTTATCTGGGATGGACTCTGGACTATTAATAGCAGGGAAAGGAAGCTCGAAAGAATGCCCCAGGAAGAGGGTGTGCGCAGGGAAGGCCATGAGATGGGAGGACCCAGGCCTGAACACCAGCATCCACCCCTTCATCTTTTGTTTCCTCCAGCTCACCTCCCCAGAGTGTGGTTAAAACCAAGAAGCTTCTTGGGGGGCCAGGGGGAGGCAGCAAAAGGGGCAGAAACCAGGCAGGATGAACCATCTTCAGGAAGGATGTGATCAAGGAAGGCGCGAAGCCAGACAGAAGCCTCTAGTCCTGGTTCTTCTCTGAGCCCCAAGGGTGGGAGGCAAGCCCTTGGCCCTCTTGAAACATCTGTGAAATGGGCTGGGTGGCTTCTAAGGTCTCCCAAGGAGGTATATGCAACTTTCCCAAGCACAACGCTGCTTTTGACATGGTAACGGAGCCAGCGGAATCAGCCACTTCAGAGGCCAGCTCCTTTCCAAGAACTGTCTGACCTTGAAATGCATTCTCCCAGCCTGTGGCATACATCTGCTTTGGAAGCCACCTCCTTCCCTCCCAGGAGCAGGCTCTGTGCATGTCGGGGGAGGGCGCACTGTGATGCTGCCTCAGGTTCAGCCTGGTGGGAATCTGAGCCCTGCCCAGCTCTCTAGGGCCCCCCATCCTCAGCACCCCAATCCTGCTGCCCCTCTTGAACTGGCCCATTTATTGCCAGGCTTCTGTATGGCAGCTGGCAATTCACTTCAGTGGGAGCAGGGCAGGATGGGGGTAGCTTTGGAAGGACACAGACCCCCAGACTCCTGGGTGGGGCAGGGACCTGGGGCTGTCCTAGGAGCTGAGAGGAGCTGCAGGCCCACTGTTTGCCTGGCCAGGATATTTCCCCACGGCCAGTAGATCAAACGTCCTCTCTTCACCTTGCATTCGGCCCCCTCACTCTCTCTCTTACTCTCATTTTGAAAGATCTGATGCCCCCTCTCTTGCCACCATGTACTGTCCCTGCCTCCATGCTTCTTGAGTTTTATTGAATCAGCCACCTGACCTTGAAACTCATTTTCCCAGCCCGTGACATCTGCTTCTTGCACCTCTTCCCTGCAGGAGCTGAGCCACACTCCTTGCTCCAGGTGGGCCTCCTCAAGTCCCACACCTGGGGGTCTGGCCATCCTCCCCAGCCACTCCCTCCTGCACAGCTCCAGGCCTCCCACCCGGGGGCCTTTCTGGATCTGCTTCTGCCTCAGCTGAGTCCTGTCCTTGGAGGCTGCCTGCTCTGGTGTTCTGCCCTGGGTATCTCATTAGTCCTCTGTGTGGTGAGAAGTGAAAGTGTTAGTCGCTCAACCATGTCCGACTCTGCAACGCCATGGATTGTAGCCCACCAGGCCCCTCTGGTCCATGGAATTCTCTAGGCAAGAGTTCTGGAGTGGGTAGCCATTCCCTTCTCCAGGGGATCTTCCCCGCACCAGGGATCGAACCCAGGTCTCCTGCATCACAGGCAGATTCTTTACCGTCTGAGCCACAATGCTTGTCTTCTGTGGCTGTAACAAAGTCAGCTACCCCCCCAAAAGTTCTCAAGCTTGTGGGGGGCAGGGAAGGAGGGGGAGCCTGACCTGGGTGAACAGCATCGGCTCAGGGTGGTGACAGCTGGGAAAGGGGGTCAGGGCTGCGAGCCCAGGGAGGGGAATAGGGAGGCGGACTGGCCTCACTTCGACCACCTGGCTGTGGGCACTCTCCCAGGGCTGCGCTGGGCCTGGGAGAGCCTGGACCCTCTCTGGGCCTTGGGTCCTATGTCCTTGGGCTGCCACAACACAAACGGGGGTGCTTACAAGAAACCGATTCCCTAACAGCTCTGGCGGCCAGAAGAGTGAGATCCAAGTGTCGGCAGGACCCCGCTCCACCTGGAGGCTCCACGGGGAGCCCTTCCTTGCCTCTTCCGGCGTCTGGTGGCTGTTGGCATTCCTGTGCTGGCGGCAACATCACTGCCATCTCTGCCACCAGGACGGGGGCACACTGCTGCCTCCTCCCCCGCTATGTCTCTGAGTCACTGAATCTAGGGCCCATCCAGATACTCCAGGATGACCTCATCCTTAGCTCAGTATCAGTAACATTAGCAAAGACCCTCTGTCCAAAGAAGGTGATCATCAGTTTCAGGGATTTGATGTACTTATCTTTTGGGAAGGGTGAATTTTTTTTTTTTAGACTGCCATGGTCCCCATCTGAAAAATGAGGACAATGATCTTTGAGTCTTCTCTGTACCCCTCCAAATGGCCCCCTGCTTGGACTGAGGGCCCCAAAGATGCGCCTGGCCAACTTTCCTGGCATAAGGGGTGCTCTGGGACTGAGGGTCTCTCTCCCACTGAACTTGGATGTTGAAGCCCTACCCCCAGTGTGATGGTGTTAGGGGTTGGGGCCCCATGACAGAAGAAAAGTCTCCAGAACTTCCTCCGTCTCTACCACGTGAGGACACAGCGGATGGTGGCCATCTACCAGCCAGGAAGAGGGTCCTCACCAGGAGCCCACTCTGGCGCCACCCTGATCTCAGACCTTCCAGCCCCCCGAACCATGAGACAGGCGGGTCTGCTGTTTAGGCCACCCTCATTGTCAGGCCAAGCGGTCAGGCAGACAAGCGCACCCACAGGTTCTGGCCATGCTCCATCCACCCTGTCCCTCCCCCAGGGCCTGGCAGCCCTGACTCTCTGGGGCCTTGGCACCACAGAACAGCGCCCCAGGGGGTTGTCAGGCCCAGCTCCTCTGCATCGCCTCTCCCGGAGGGACTCGGAGCTGCCCCCTCGGGGAGATGCTTCTAGGCGTTCTTCACATCTGGAATTGTTCTGCCCTTATCAGCTTGTTGCAGCTGGCCTGCCTGACACTCGCTCCCAGGGTGGGGCCTTGTCTGGCGGTTTCCCAGCGCCGGAGAGGGCTGCCGCTGTCCAGCACGGGCGTCTCCCGGCCACGGAGAAGGGCAGGCTCCCCGCGGGCACCTTGCTCCCCACAGGGGAGGGCGCTGTGGCCAGAGGACCTGCTCCTCCTCCTTTCCAGGCCAGCAGTTCTTCCTTCTTTCCTGCCTGCACCTGGCGTGTGGCCCGAGCCTGAAGCAGGCGGGTCCGATGTGGACACACCCCTGCCCAGTCCTCCTCCACTGTGACCCCTTCCCCCACCCTCACCCTGACAGCGGGACCGGGGCGGGGGTGGCGGGGGCAGGCGGGGTTAAGAGCCCGCAGCTGGGAGCCCAGCCCCCTGGGTTCAAGCCCTGTTCCATCGTGCCCTGGTCCTGTGCCAGGCACGTGTCTTCACTCTGGACCTCAGTTTCCCCTTCCATCAAAAGTGGAGGAAGGTAATTAGCGGTAACTATAACTCACACCTCTAGGCATTCAGAGCAGTGAGCACACAGGGGAAGTGCTCAGGTATTCCAAGGGAGCGGGGAAGAGTCTCAGATGCCTGCCAAGTCAGGTCCCACCATCTCCCCCGGGATGCTCGTGTCAGTGTGGGCCTTGACGTGGATAGGGGGATGTGAGGCTCTCCCCAGCTTTCCCAGTGAGGCGTGGCGTGTACGGTGGAGGAGATGACAGCACCAGGGTGACTGTGGTCCAGTGAATTCTCAGACCAGCGGGTAAGCCAGAATTTTCTTAGAGAAGGAAGAGGAACCGGAGGCCAGGGTGTGGCCTGGCTCCAGGGAAGTGTTTCCTCACCAACACAGAGAAGCCGAAGGGAGAGGCGGAGCAGAGACAGGCAGTGAGGCAGGGGCTTTCCTGCAGGCTGCCCAGCACCCCAGAGGCAACTGGCAGCCTCAGCCTCTCTCCTGGGAGAGCCGTTTAAGGCCGACTGGGCTCTGGACCTGGGTTTGGAGTTAGGGACCACATGGTGGGCTAGGGAAGGGATGCTGGGCACGCCCCTCTCCCTCTCAGCCCGGGCTTCCTCCTCCATGAAACAAAGCTTCAAGTTTCAAAACAAAGTTTCCGTGAAACTTCTGCTTCCTTCCCCAGCCCAATCCTGAGGGATGTGGGGGATGATGAAAGAGTCTGAGTAAGCGTCTGACTCTGGGTGAAGAAGGTGAGCAACTCATGTATTAAGATGTATTGACCGGAAGACCTACATAGACATTTCTCCAGAGAAGACATATAGACGGCCAAGAGGCACACGAAAAGATGCTCAACATTGAATCAGTAGGGCATGCACATCAAAATGACAAGGGGGTATCACTTCACATTGGTCAGAATGGCCATCATTAAAAAGTCGACAAATAACAAACCCTGGAGAGAGCGTGGAGAAAAAGGAACCCTCAGATATTGTTGGTGGGAATGTAAGTTGGTACAGCCACTATGGGAAACGGTATGGAGGTTCCTCACAAAACTAAAAACAGAGTTGCCATATGATCCAGCAATCTCACTCCCCGGCATGTAACCAGACAAAACTATAATTTGAAAAGATACATATACCCCTATGTTCATAGCATCCCTATTCACAATAGGCAAGAAACAGAAGCAACCTACATGTCCATCAACAGAGGACTGGATAAAGAAGATACAATGGAATGTTGTTGCTGTCGCTTAGCCGCTGAGCTGTGTCCAGCTCTTTGGGACCCCTAGTGACCCTGAAGCTCACTAGGCTGCTCTGTCCATGGGATTTCCCAGCCAAAAATAATAGAGGGAGTTGCCATTTCCTACTCTAGGGGATCTTCCCGACCCAGGGACTGAACTCGTGTCTCCTGCACAGGCAGGTGGATTCTTTACTGCAGAGCCACCAGGGAAGCCGCAGTGGAATATCAGTTGGCAGATGACTCAGCTGTCCATACATATACATTCCTTTTTCAATAGAGTCCATATATGAGTGATATTTATGGTACTTGTCTTACACTTATTTCACTTAGTACGGTAATCTCCAGTTACATCCATGTGGCTGCAAATGGAATTATTTCACTCTTTTTAATGAGTGGAATATTACTCAGTCATAAAAAAGGATGAAATAATGCCATTTGCAACAACATGAATGGACCTAGAGACCATCACACTAAGTGAAATAAGTCAGAAAGAGAATGACAAATACCATAAATATCACTCATATATGGAATCCAGAAAAAAGAATGTACATATCTGTATGTATAACTGAATTACCTTGCTATACAACAGAAATAAACACAATATTGTAAGTTGATTATACTTCAATGAAAATAAAATATACTATCAACCGAGGGCCAGGGCTTTTCGGGAAAAACTCAAAAAAAGTTCCTGTTATTAAGAAAATAAGGTGGAAAACGGTATCTACCTTGTTCACCACCATAGAAAGTGGTGCACAGGTGGCTTAGGCCTCCAACGCAGGGTGTGGGGCTGAAGAACAGGCTGGCTAGGAGTCAGGGGCTGGCTCTAGATGGGGGTGGGGACATGCTACTATCTGGGCAAGACATTTGCATTTCTTGAGCCCTGCCTCCCATTTGTAGGATAATGATATTGTGACAGGGAACTGTAAAACATGGGTTGGCGGACTTTTTCTGTAAAGAGTTGTTTTTTTTTTTTTTT
>SJYX01020602.1:619256-731607 GCA_006410675.1 Oreotragus oreotragus | reverse complement strand
CCTTCATGCCCTGTAATCTGCACAGCACCAGTGTTCCCAGGGATGGGGCCCCTGGTTTGAACTCCCTCGGACCCTAAGGGCAATGGCCAGTGACAGCTGGGGGCAGGGGCAGGGCTGGCCAGCCCGACGCCCAGGTCAGAAGCACCCAGCTTGGCTCCCTTTCTCTTCGCAGGGGCTGGTTGCTCCCATCCACAGAGCTTCTCTCCTAGGCTGGCGCACCGAAATTGTCTGCCTGGGGCCCCGGGGTTTTGGCTACTGAGCATCTGCTTCTGTGGGATCAGGTAGCTCCTGCCGTGTGACATCAGGGGAGCCTCAGGACAGCCCCCTCCCCCTTTATTTTAACAAGGTCTCACTGAAGAGCTATGTACCACCCATCACGGGGGGGACACACAACCGACGTCGATGGCGGAAGAGACACCTCATCTCAAAGCCTTCCCTTTGCCCCCTTCCAGTCACTCTCCATGCCCAAAGCAACCTCTCCTGACTTTAAATATCACTTTTGCCTGGCCTGGAATTTTGGATCAATGACATCACACAGTGTGACTCTGGGATCTAGCTTCATTCCCTCGGCATTTCATTTGCGTGATTCATCGTGGCGTGCAGGTGTGGACCATCCACTCACTGCAGTGTGGTACTCTGCTCTGTGTGTCCGTGTCTGTCTGTCTGTTGTACTGCCGGTGGGCACTGGGGTGGCCTCGGGGGAGGCCCTGGGGCATGGGCCGCGCTTTGGCCGGGTCCGTGTGGAGGCTGAGCTGCATGGACAGGTCCCACTGGAGCGCAGGGAGGGGGAGGATGGGAGGGCTGGCCCCAGGCCCACCTCCTGAGTGCCTCCCTTGCCACCCGGGTCCCAGAGTCCGGCAGAATCTCAGGCCCTCCGAGTGGGCCACCCTACTTGGCTGTTGCCCCAGAACCACTCCCAACCGGATGGCTGTCACTCAAGAGAGGGCTTTCAGTGCTGTGGGCCTTGAAGATTTGGAGGGGCAGGAGCAGGGTGGGGAGCCAGGAGGCCTGCTACGGGGCAGCCCTGCTCTCATCCCCCCCAGCCCCCAGGCTAGTACAGGGGGCCTTCAGCAAGCTCTGTGATCCCTCCTGGTGACAACCCCAGGCCAGGGCTGGCTGCACACCCCCACCCCACCCCCAGCAGATGCTCTCCAGGTGGGGTCAGAGGGCAGAACCCCATCCCCACCCTGTAACAAGACGCTTCAAAACAGGTTCTTTGGATTACTCATAATGCTGTTGCTGATGGCAGAGAGGAAAGAGGAGAGCTTGGAATTCGTCAACTCTGGTCACCCAGGATGTCAGCCCATCTCTACCTGAGCGCCTGTGGCCCCTCCTGGTTCCTCCTCCGCCCCCGCATCGAGGTGCCCGGCCTGCACCAGACTCCTGCCTCTGAGCCGGCGTCACTGCTGTGCCTACGGGAGGCTGGGCACAGGGTACAGGCTTCGTGGTAGGGCTGCGGCTCTTCCTGTACTGGAAAGACAGACTAACCCCCTTAAAACAACACCCTGCCCGGGCCTCCTAATCCCTCGGTCTGCTGCCGACCATGTGAAGCCTGATCTGTGTGAGCGGGCAGCCGGCCCAGCAGCCGCCAACCCACTGACCTGCGGTGGGCGGGGTGACGCCCGGCTGACTGGGCATCGCCGGGGAGTTGGGCTCCCGTACAAAGGTCAGGACGATGGGACAACACCCTGGGGAAGGGGCAGAGCGCCTCGGCTCCTCCTTAAGGTCTGTTTCAAGGACCCTGAGTGCGATGTACAAGCCTCCACCAGGAGAAGGAGCTTAGAGGGTGGGAGAGAGACCCGGGTCCTGAATGAGCCTGGGGCTTCCTGAGGGGGCCTGGTCTTCTGGTCAGGGGAAAGAGAAAAGCCTCCCTTAGAACAAAGTGAACGTTTTCAAAATGTCTAAGCATTGGAGGGGGAATGTCAAAATACTCCAATTCTTCAGGTCTGCTGGGATGGGAAGGCGGGCTGATCACTGTGCCAACAGCCTGCTGAGCGCTGAGGCCACAGACACTGTGCCCAGAGCTCAAGAAAGGGGGTGCGGGGGTGGGGGGCTTCCAGCCCTGCTGCACCTGTGCCACGCCTGAGGCCAAGGGCACAGGCAGGTGTGCGTTTCCTCTCTCTTCTCGCTGTGCAGTCTTCTACCAACCACTGTCAGAAAGAGTTTATCCTCATTTCTCTGAGCTTATAAGCAGCACTGCTGCGCCTGTCTTACTGACCAGACACTGAGCCGCCAGACTGAGCAGGGTCCCATCTGGGTCTCCCCGATCCGGTGTGGGGGGCGGCGCCCTCATGATGCTCCTGTAATGGAGCCCCAGGCTGGGGAGATGCAGGCACAGCCCGGGCAGCAGGACTTTAGCTGGGGAGGGGCTCTGTCCGTGGAGGCGGCTCTCCCCCAACCCCCCTGCAGGCCCACATTCTCCTTGCTCTTGCCCCCTCCCCCCGGACCGCACCTGCTGCTGGCAAGTCCTGGGACGCAGCCAACGCAGGAGCGCATTTGGCATCCCACTCCTTCCCCAGCAGCCAGGTCAAAAACAACCCTGGTAAATATTTTTCCGCAGGAGCACATTGTTGTTCCCACGGCCACCTTCCCCCCATCCCGAGGCCGTGAAAATCGCCAGATGTGCACGGGTTTCTCAGCTGCCCCTGGAAACCTCCACCAGGGACCAGTCACCACGCCCAGCCCCAAAACAAAACAAGGACCAGGAGCCAGAGGGAAGTCCCGCACTGACGGCGGCCGTTGGGAGCCGAGGGAGCAAGCTCTGTGAAAGGAAGCCTGCGATCTTCCCAGGGAACGACAGGTTTCCACCTGCTGGAAGCTGAAGCTGAAGGCCGCAGGCTCAGCTTTCCAAATTTCCAAACTTTTTTTTTTTTCCTGTCCTGGAGAGAAGCCTCCCCTTCCAGGAATAACACCTGCATCTTTCTTGCTGCAGGAAAATCCACGTTAGGACGCAGTCCCCACACTAAATGTGCAGTGCTTTGGGAGAGAGGGGGTGGGTAGGAGCTGAGGTCAGTGTGCTCCCGGCATGAAACCCCACTTAACTCTACAAAGTGGGTTAAATAAAGCCCCATCCCCATCACCCATGACTCTGCTCTGCACTTGGCCCAGAGAAGCAGGGGGAAGGCAGACTACCCCTCCCCTTGCAGAGCAGGAAACCTGGGTTTCTTTGGTGTTGGAGGACTGGCTGGTGGGGAGTGGGGATCTGGTCGGGTGCTGCTTAAAAGAACAAACAATCCTCCCAAATGAATATGGCCGAACAATTGAGGGCGAGCCCCGCCCCCTGTCCCCCACCAAGGCCTGCAGGAAAGGTTAAAAGCCACGTTCCTTTTAAACAAAGCCAAGTTGTCCTCATGTTTGGGCCTTAGAGCCCAGTCAAGGAAGCTCAGTTTCCTATTCACCCCGCCTAGGAAGAGAATCAGGAATCCCAGGGTCAGGCCCGGCCACAGCCAGGTATCCAAATGACTGAAAAGTCACCCCCAAAGAGTAGTAGTCAAGGGGTCAATTCCAGTTGAGCTATATCAAATCCTAAAAGATGATGCTGTGAAAGTGCTGCACTCAATATGCCAGCAAAGTCAGAAAACTCAGCAGTGGCCACAGGACTTGAAAAGGTCAGTTTTCATTCCAACCCAGAGAAAAGCAATGCCAAAGAATGCTCAAACTACTGCACAATTGCACGCATCTCACATGCTAGCAAAGTAATGCTCAAAATTCTCCAAGCCAGGCTTCGGCAGTACATGAACCAAGAACTTCCAGATGTTCAAGAGGATTTAGAAAAGGCAGAGGAACCAGAGATTAAATTGCCAATATTCGTTGGATCATTGAAAAAGCAAGAGCATTCCAGAAAAAAACACCTGCTTTATTGACTACGCCAAAGCCTTTGACTGTGTGGATCACGACAAACTGTGGAAAATTCTGAAAGAGATGAGAATACCAAACCACCTGACCTGCCTCTTGAGAAATCTGTTTTCAGGTCAAGAAGCAACAGTTAGAACCAGACATGGAACAATGAACTGGTTCCAAACTGGGAAAGGAGCACGTCAAGGCTGTATACTGTCACCCTACTTATTTAACTTATATGCAGAGTACATCAAGCGAAATGCTGGGCTGAATGAAGCACAAGCTGGAATCAAGATTGCTGGGAGAAATATCAGTAACCTCAGATATGCAGATGATACCACCCTTATGGCAGAAAGTGAAGAAGTGAAGTCGCTCAGTCGTGTCCGACTCTTTGCGACCCCATGGACTGTAGCCTACTAGGCTCTTCTGTCCATGGGATTTTCCAGGCAATAGTCCTGGAAAGTGAAGAGGAACTAAAAAGCCTCTTGATGAAAGTGAAAGAGGACAGTGAATAAGCTGGCTTAACACTCAACATTCAAAAAATGAAGAATATGGCATCTGGTCCCATTACCTCATGGCAAATAGAGGGAAAAGCAATAGAAACAGGGACAGACTTTATCTTCTTGGGCTCCAAAATCACTGCAGATGGGGACTGCAGCCATGAAATTAGAAGACGCTTACTCCTTGGAAGAAAAGCTATGACCAACCTAGACAGCATATTAAAAAGCAGAGACATTACTTTGCCAGCAAAGGCTTGTCTGGTCAAAGCTATGGTTTTTCCCAGTAGTCATGTATGGATGTGAGAGTTGGACTATAAAGAAAGCTGAGTGCCGAAGAATTGGTGCTTTTGAACTGTGGTGTTGGAGAAGACTCCTGAGAGTCTCTTGGACTGCAAAGAGATCCAATCAGTCCATCCTAAAGGAAATCAGTCTTGAATATTCATTGGAAGGATTGATGCTGAAGCTGAAACTCCAATACTTTGGTCACCTGATGCAAAAAGCTGATCATTGGAAAAGACCTTGATGTTGGGAAGGATTGAAGACAGGAGGCGAAGGGGACGACAGAGGATGAGATGGTTGGATGGCATCACCAGCTTGATGGACCTGAGTTTGGGCAAGCTCTGGGAGTTGGTGATGGACAGGGAGGTCTGTCGTGCTGCAGTTCATGGGGTCACAAAGAGTCAGACACAACTGAGCGACTGAACTGAACTGAAAAGTAGCCGAGGAGGCTCCATGTCACCAGGACAGAAGGTGTGAACACCCACACCCCATGCAGTGATTTCACAGTTGTTCTTTTCAGAAGAAACTAGGAGCAAAATGAAATGTTTCCTTCCAAGGTTCCAAAGGTCAGGACGGGGTTCAGGGTTGCTTGGGTCACACAAGGGTGATTCTGAAGTCAGACCCAGGGCTCCTTCTCCTAGGTGGAGAATGGGAGGCACCACCCCTTGTCCTCGGCCTCACAGGCTCCTGGCCCTACTGCTCTCCACTCTCTTCACTGCATCTCGCCACCCTCCGAGTGGGTGCAGAAGCCTGGATGTCTGGGCCAAGCGTCTCTGGTATCTCTACATCTCAAGCACTAAGACAGAAGTGCTCAAGAGGAAGACTGACTCTGGTAAACCGCCATGATCCTCCTGCCTCGAATTTCCCATCTGCAAAGTGGGTGCGGTGCTCTGGAGGTGGCACAACCAGGGCCACAGGATTTCAGAGAGGCTGGTCCTTTATAGACGGCTCTTTGCTTTTAGAGTGGTAGCATCATGACTAAAGATGCAGCCGGAGGAGTAGCTGATGCCCTCCCCTCAGGCTGGGGAAGCAGGGGCCAGAGAGAGGCAGAGAGTTATAGAGCAGACAGGGCCGGATGTAGCTCAGTATACAGTCCTCTGTGACTATTCTGGGTATGTCCTCTGCTCTAGAAGCCATGCAGAGATCACTTTCCTCTGCATCCCTGGGTCATACTGTCAGAACCAGAAAGTGAAAGCGAAAGTCATTCCGTTGAGTCTGACTCTTTGCAACCCCATGGACTATACAGTCCATGGAATTCTGGAGTGGGTAGCCTTTCCCTTCTCCAGGGGATCTTCTCAACCCAGGGATCAAACTCAGGTCTCCCACATTGCAGGCGGATTCTTAACCGTCTGAGCCACCAGGGAAGCCCAAGAATACTGGAGTGGGTAGTCTATCGCTTCTCCAAGCGAACTTCCCCACCCAGGGATCGAANGGTAGCCTTTCCCTTCTCCAGGGGATCTTCTCAACCCAGGGATCAAACTCAGGTCTCCCACATTGCAGGCGGATTCTTAACCGTCTGAGCCACCAGGGAAGCCCAAGAATACTGGAGTGGGTAGTCTATCCCTTCTCCAAGCGAACTTCCCCACCCAGGGATCGAACCGGGGTCTCCTGCAACGCAGGCAGATTCTTTACCAGCTGAACTACCCAGGAAGCCGTCAGAACCAGAGGGACCCTAGAAATCATGGATTCCCCCTCCATCAAGGGAGAGATGGGCAAACAGATAGTCAGCGTCCTGGGCAACAGGTCACGCCTCCTTTGGTAACCAGAACTCTGTGGTCCAATTCCTAGTGTGGCTGTCTATGCTGGGGGCATATGCCCTACACTCCCGGTTCCAGGTCCTGCTTCTCCTTGCCTTCAGACAGGGAGGAGGAACCATCTGACTTGGGGTGAGATGAAGAGGAGAGAGCAGCTCACATCTTCCAAGAATTCAAGGTATCACTGGCAGTCCACCAACGGTGATGAGAACAGCCCCCACCCCATCACCTCCATCACCATCCTCAAGAGCATCATGCTGCCAAGTCTAGTCTCCCCCGGTCTCCCTGCTCCCCAGGCCCTCGGATGGATCCACAAGCTTGAATCCATTCCCATATGCCAGTAGTTCTGGGGCTGAGACCATCAGGCAATCAGTCCTTTTCAGACCACTGAGTAACAGCCCCTCACTCACAGATGAGAAAACACATGTACACAGTCACACACACACACCCCTACCTTAACTGTCAGGAGACCCCAGGGGCACTTATAGGTGGTATCTTGAAACAGCTGCCCATGGAATTCAGAGATGGGAATTTGTGTGGTCAGGATCAGATTCCAGATTGCCCCCAGGATTCACAGAAAGCCAAAGTGTTTCTCTAGCTACTTGCAACCTCCCAGGATATGGGGGGCAAGAGGCGGGGGGCGGGAGGGGAGGACAAGAGCCTGACTCTCAGAAAGCTAGCTGTCCATAGCATAAGCTCTCTAGTGCCCTGACCCAGTGTATCTGCAGAGAAGTTGACACCAGGATAACCTCGAGGTAGGTGGGGGGTGGTAAGCAATCTTGCATGATGCTCTAAGGGTCTTCTGGTGAAGGGGTGCACTGGGGAGTGGGCTGACAGCACAGCGCAGTGGGAAGGCAGGGACCCAGCCCGCACTACTCAGCAGTGCCCCCTAACGCTGGGGTGCAGGACTAAGCTGGCCTGAGCAAGGGGCTCCCAGCTCATGGACCTGCCCGGGAGAAGGTGGGGGCCTCACCTGCCAGGGGCAGCTTGGGAAGCACAGGCAAGCTAGTGACTCAGCAGACAAACACACACTCCTTTCAGCCATTTGGTTCCCTGAGCCCCAGGAAAATGACAGACTGAGGGTGGATGAGATCTTAGCACTGAGTGGAAAGTCCCAGCATATCACCTGCCAGGGGCAGCTTGGGAAGCACAGGCAAGCTAGTGACTCAGCAGACAAACACACACTCCTTTCAGCCATTTGGTTCCCTGAGCCCCAGGAAAATGACAGACTGAGGGTGGATGAGATCTTAGCACTGAGTGGAAAGTCCCAGCATCACTGCCTCTGGTGAGCCATCTTAGGGTGCTGGCTCTGGAAGCCCCCTTCTCCAAGGCTCGAGACAAGAAGACAGACTCAGATCGCATTGGAAACAGAGATGTCACGATGTCGGGTCAGGGGCTCAAAAGAGCAGGGGCAGAGGCACAGTAGGAAAGAAGCTGGAAGTGACTGGCAAACTGTTTGCTCCCATTGGAGCGAAAAGGTCAACCACCAGAACACACACAACCACAGTCCTCACGATGCCTCCAACTTCCATGTGAGAAACGCTTTGACCTTTAAGCACCCAGGATAGGCCAGTAGCCTTGAATGCCGCTCATCCTGCCCAGACTCAGGTACAAGCAGCTTTCCTAATAGCCACAGACTTCCAGGAAGTTTCCTATGAAGCCCCTAAGGAAGGAGGGCCTGCTCCTGCTCCATCACCACGTCAAGAAGGTCTTGCTTAGGGGACTTCCCTGGGGGCCCACTGGTGAAGAATCTGACTTCCAGTGCAAGGGATACAGGTTTGATGCCCGGCTGGGGAACTAAGATCCCACATTCCATGGCGGCCACTACTGAGCCCTTGTGGTCTGGAAGGCAAGTGCCACAGTGAAGACAATGTGTGCTGCAGCTAAGACTCGGGGCAGCCAAACACACACACAGGTAACAAATAGATAGAAGGCCTCGCTTTGCAACACCCCAGACACAGCCAGTTGTGTTTACATTTGACCTGGTCCAGGTCTTTACATGAGCTTCTCAGGTGGCACAATGGTAAAGAATCCACCTGCCATTCAGGAGACTCAAGAGACACAGGTTCGATCCCTGGGTCGGGAAGATCTCCCAGAGAAGGGAATGGCAACCCACTCCAGTATTCTTGCCCAGAGAATTCCCATGGACAGAGGAGCCTGGGGGGCTACAGTCCACGAGGTCACAAAAAGTCAGCTGGACAGGACTGAGCACACACACAGAGATCTTTGCGTAGGATTGTCTGGGTTTTGGCTCTGAAAGTCACCACCCATCCCAGACCATCTCTCAATCCTGGGTAAACTGGGACAGTTGGTCACTAACTTCACATTGGCATTCCCCCAATAGATGTTCTATTAAAGAGAGGAAGGTAAAGAGGAAAAAGTTCCATGGTTAACGTGTGCCTGAGGAACTCAGGGTTAAACAAAAGTAATGAGGGCCCCCTCAGACCACTTCAGATCCTAGTATATGTTGACTTTCCACCGAGGGGAGCAGAGTAGGCAGCATTTCCCAAATGTTTTGGATCATGGTTCCCTTTTATTCATAAAACAATATTTTATTCATTTATCAAACATTTATTGAGAGCATAATTATTAAAATTTTGAGTAGTACTGGGTGTTCTTTGGAAGGAATGATGCCAAAGCTGAAACTCCAGTACTTTGGCCACCTCATGTGAAGAGTTGACTCATTGGAAACGACTCTGATGCTGGGAGGGATTGAGGGCAGGAGGAGAAGGGGACGACAGAGGATGAGATGGCTGGATGGCATCACCGACTCACTGGATGTGAGTCTGAGTGAACTCCGGGAGATGGTGATGGACAGGGAGGCCTGGAGTGCTGTGATTCATGGGGTCACAAAGAGTCGGACATGATTGAGCGACTGGACTGAACTGAGTGTTCTTTTTGGACAGTTTGGGACACAGGTCATCTCACTGAATTGTGAAAAGGAAAAAAAAAAAACAACAACAACAACATATGGTGCTAGTCCAGATTTACCATCTCAGTAAACAGGGGCACAGGAACATGCCCCACTGGTGTTTATTGCGGAGAAAACCAAAAGCAGCTCCAAGAGGAGTTCCTATCTTCCTCCTGCTTTGTGAGGAACTACTGGTTTGCTTTGTGAGGAACTACTGGTTTGCCTGGTTTTCATCAGAGGCTGGATTGTAAACCTCAGGGCCTCTCCTCCTCTCCTCCCCGGAGAAAGAAAATACAGAGGTGGCTGTACAAAGACCAATGGCATGCTTCACTGGTTGGCTTGGCTGGAGTCACTGGGAGTTTGGCGCAGAGTCACGGTGAGGATGGATGGAGACAGGAAGCCCCTGAGAGGGAGAGACTCAGACCCACATGCTGGACAGGGCAGTGGAGCATGGGTGGCGGGAGGAGCACTTATCCAAGGTAAGAAATGGACTATTCACAATAGCCAAGACAGGAAGCAACCTAAACGTCCACTGACAGGCAAGAGCATAAAGAAGATGTGGAGTGTGTGTGTGTGTGTAATATATATACATGCAGTGGAGAACTGCTCAACCATAAAAGAGTGAAATAATGCCATTTGCGCAACATGGATGGACTTAAGAGATTCTCATACTAAGTCTGACAAAGAAAGACAAATTTTATTTACCATTTCTATGTGTAACCTAGAAAATAGAACAAATCAACTTATCTAACAAAGCAGAAATAGACTCACAGACAGAGAAAACAAATTTACAATTACCAACGGGGAAGAGGGGGAGGGAGGCATAAATTAGGAGTACGGGATTAATAGATATGCATGACTATAGATCCCCTGGAGAAGGGAATGGCTATCCACTGCAGTATGCTAGCCTGGAGAACTTCAGGGACAGAGGAGCCTGGCGCGCTACAGCCTACAGGGTTGCAAAGAGTTGGACACCACTGAATGACTAGGGGCTTCCGGGGTGGCTGAGTGGATACAGACCGCCTGCAATGCAGGAGATGTGGATTCAGTCCCTGGGCCAGGAAGATCCCCTGGAGGAAGGCATGGCAGCCCACCCCAGGATTCTTGCCTGGAGAATCCTATGCACAGAGAAGCCTGGAGGGCTACAGTCCACGGGGACACAGAGTCGGAGGGACACAAAGAGTCAGACACGACTGGAGCGACTGAGTGTAACACCACTATATTGAAAAATAAAGAACAAGGACCTCCTGCAAAAACACAGGGAACTACGTTTAACTGATAACCTATAATAGTAAGACTCTGAAGTGTCCACTTGAAAATAACACAGTATCGTAAATCAACTATAGCTAAATAAAATTTGAAGAAAAAAAAAGGAAAAAGAGCCATGTGATGGGAGACTCCATTTCACAGGGTGATGGGCAGAAGAACCTCAGAGGCTGCCAGGGTCAGGATCTGAGGGCCTTCAGGAAAGCCTGTTCTGACTTGAAGCCCAAAAGGGAAGGGCAGTGCCCCCTAAAGGTGACGTGAGAAGCACCTGGGTGGGAACCAGGAAGGAAGGACCTGACCACCGGAGCCCCTTCTTAGCTAAGCACACCCTCATCCAGGGCTACAGCGTGCAACCAGTCCCCCAGAACCGGGGCCCTCGTCCTGAGTGGCCTGGCTGCAGTGACTCAGTGGGAAAAGGTCACGGAGGAGAAAGCTCAGCCCAGCGAGGCCACGGCAGATGCACCAGTTTGGGAGGGGACAGTGGCAGGATCTGTTTCATCACACCTCACCTTGGGTTAGAGCTGAAGTCAATTAAAGAAAGAAAACTAAAGCATGTCAGGCCCATCGCTGACATGGCACATGAAATATTCAACCCTCGCTGAAGAAGGCAGGAGGAAGCGGTGGCCAGGAAACAAGTCTGAAATCACAGGGCTAGTAAGCCACAGAGGCAGGATCTGTTTCATCACACCTCACCTTGGGTTAGAGCTGAAGTCAATTAAAGAAAGAAAACTAAAGCATGTCAGGCCCATCGCTGACATGGCACATGAAATATTCAACCCTCGCTGAAGAAGGCAGGAGGAAGCGGTGGCCAGGAAACAAGTCTGAAATCACAGGGCTAGTAAGCCACAGTGTGCTCAGCTGCTCAGCCAGCCACCTCTGTGACCCCACGAACTGCAGCCTGCCAGGCTCCTCCGTCCGTGGAATCCTCCAGACAATACTGGAGTGGGTTGCCATTTTCTCCTCCAGGGACTCTTCCTGACCCAAAGAACCCCTGCATTGACAGGTGGACTCTTTACTACTGAGCCACTTGGGATTCAAGCTTCTGACTTTGAAGCCTGGGGCATTATGCCAGGAGATTTCTATTTTTCTTCTCTTTGACTACAGACAGAACTTCTCCCAAAGGACTTCTTTTGTGGAGACCAACCCTATAGAACAGACAAATGCAGAGCCTC
Organism: Oreotragus oreotragus; assembly: GCA_006410675.1. NCBI lineage: Eukaryota > Metazoa > Chordata > Mammalia > Artiodactyla > Bovidae > Oreotragus > Oreotragus oreotragus. Next base: position 719,888 of record SJYX01020602.1, on the reverse strand, counting down.
ACCAAGTGAATGGGATGTGAATTTGATCCCTCCAAACTGACCTTTCCCCTCTAGGAGTGTACCCCAAGCTCTTGGAGGCCCCTAAAACAGTTCACAGAACCTCTCCACCAGGTTTAAGTCCAGCTGCTGCTCTCTCAAGGGTCCATGGACCAAATTCCTAAGAATTGTACCTCCTGCTGCCCTGCACTTGCCCTGCTGAGGTGGGAAGAGGAGCATGGGGCACAGAAACTCTTCTTTCCCATCAGAGAAATGTGGGGGACAGGAGTCCCCCATGCTTGCCCTGGCTGAGGCCCTGCTCATGGGATGACCCCAGGGCACCTGGCTCATTGGTGCAGCAGATGGCTGAGGGACTGGAGAGGGAGGGAGCTGGATTTCCCTGAGCATCACAAGGAGCTGCTCCATCAATACAAAAAGGCTGGAGCTGCAAAAAGCAAGGACCAAGCTGGACATGGCTGAACCGGAAGGTGGCAAAACCTCAGGTCACAGGGGCCAACTGCTTGTTTCATTTGTGCAGATAGATGCAAAGTGGATCTTACTACAAGGTAAGAGGACTGAGGGAAGAGAAAACCAGTGAGCAGGACTATGATAGCATGTGCCAGGGACCTATTCCAATATCCATCATCCTTTACTTCTTCACAACAGAAGCACTGATTGCTGGTTAGGCACATGTCTGCCTGAAATAAAGCTCACTCTTCCCGCTTCCCTTGCAGCTACATGTGACCACAGGACCAAGTTTCATTCAACAAAACTGTAACTGGATGGGCTGTGTGTGTTTTCTAGCAGAAGAGCTGCAGCCTTCTTGTTCTTTTCTCCTGAAAACTGGAGCCTGAGTAGCCACCTTGGACCACAAGGCAGCTCACCCTCCTGCCTCTGTGGCCACTCCTCCATGGATGAGGCCAGCCTCCCTACCACCTGCCTCTCTGCTGGAGTCAGGTCAGGAGCCTCCTAGTTGAAGAGCCGGACTGGCAGACAAGATTTCAGGTTCTAACACAGCTCGCTCTGCCTCTTGCTCAGTCACTCACTCAGCAAACATTTATAGAATACCTACTTTGTGCCGGGTACTACTGTGGGTGCTATGACTACAGCACTGACCAGCAGAAGTCCCTGCCCTTGTGGAACTCAGCGGAGAGACAAAGGAACGAATGCCCATCAGGAGAGATGGAGAAAGTCTCAGGGGAGAAGGGGTGGGGGTGTGGAGGCCCGAAAGCATCTCTGAGAAGCTGGCACTGCAGAGGAGAGCTGAAGGAATGAATGCCCATCAGGAGAGATGGAGAAAAGTCTCAGGGGAGAAGGGGTGGGGGTGTGGAGGCCCGAAAGCATCTCTGAGAAGCTGGCACTGCAGCGGAGAGCTGAAGGAAACGTCAGATGAGGCAGGTGCACATGGGGAATAAGAGCTGCTTATGTGATCTACCATGGCCCTTGGTGCCCGGGGCCTCCATTTCCCCTCTCTGGAATAATCTGTGAGATGGAGGCTGTCCACAGGCAACCTCTGTGGCCCTGGCTGGAAAGTCTCACTCCAGTCAGCAGGATCTGAGCAGATGAGCAGAGGAATCAGACCAGATGGAGATGGAGGGATCCCTCAGACAGAGCTCCATGACTTTCTGCTGCAAAGGGGGCATGGCTTCAACCTTGCCTACGTTCAGTTGAAGAATTACAAAGCGTCCTGGCCTTCCCACTGTCCCTTCCACGCTGACCTCAGCTGGAAGGTTAGAAGTCAGACAAGTGTGGGCTCCCAGGTCAGCCCATGCATCTCCAGGGGTCCAGCTCTGGGAGGGTCCTCTGCACCGCAAGCCAGAGCTGCACGGCCAGCCTCACACGGATGTTCCTCCACACTCTCTCCCCCCCGGGCTGAGGCCCACAGCCTTCCGGCCATGACAATTGGCGGACAGGGTGCCACCCTGCACCCTGGCCCTAGGGAAGCTGGAGGTGGCTGACCCGAGGGAGGTAAGGCTACAAAGGAAGAGAGGGTGGTGGTGATGCGTGCCAGGGCAAGGGGTGGGGACAGTGGGAGGATGGGTGGCTGAGAGCCCAAGAGGCTGGGGATCTGTGCCGGTTGTAGGAGTGGTCCTCGGCAGCTCATGTATGAGAGCACAGGGCGGGGGCATGTGGGGAAGATGTGTATAAGAGACAGGAAGGGGACAGTGAGTGTCTTGTTGAGGATGGTGAAAGTCAGGTGACCGACCCTGTGGTCCCCACTGGAAGCATTCAGCCTTCTTGTCTTTTCACCAAGTTGCCCTGGCCTGGATACTTTTGAAGTCTTGCCGACCAACTACTTACAGGTCATGAAGCCAAAGTTCTCATGTCTCCGAATTTTAAAGGTTAAGAAATCAGCTTCACTTCCAGCCATGCAGGAACCACCTTATGTCAGTTATTTTCCTAATTTAGCTAATTATAAAAATCTCCTGGGTGTGTGCTTGTTAAATAAAACTACCGTCGCTGGGCCTCACCCTAGACGGAGTGAGACATAATCTCCCGGAAAGGGCCTGAGGACCTGCCTTTAGAACCAGCACCTCAAATTCTTACTGGGGCACCAGCCTCCCTCAGTCTCATCCCAGCTGGGGTGATTTCTTCCTCCCCAAGGATATAGGATGGAGAAAGCCAGGGCTGTGGTTGGGATCCCTCCGTCTCCCCACAGTGATGCTTGGGGAGTGTGTGTCCAGTGGCCACCTGAGTCAGGTGGTCAGAGCAAGAAGGCATGGTCAGCCTCGTCGTGAGTGAGGAAAGCAGCCTGTGAACGGTGTTAGTGCTGTCACTCCTGCAGGCAGCTGGGAACGTTCTCGAGGTTCCAGAAGGCCTTTGGGAATGAGCATTGTCACAGTTGCTCAGACCTGGAAGTGTTCTCCGGGTTGTCTGGTCCAGTCTGCTTATTATCACACGTGAGGAAACGTAGGTCTGTGTTTGGCCCAGCCTCCGCGCTGCTTGTGGATGGTGCTGGGCATCTAGGATTGTTTTTGCTCAGTGATCACCAGGCTTTGGCGTCGGCCTTGGTTGTTCGGATGTCAGAGCCCCGGGTGGTAGGGGTGCTCCAGAAGGAGCAGGCGCCCAGACTGGAAGTCCCTCAGCCTCAGCAGGACAGCGAGTGGGCATCCTGTAGAGATGACTCTGCCTTCCGAGTGTGGCGAATGGTAGAAACCAGGTCTGCGAGCCATGCCCAGAGGAGGACTTGGTGTGGATGGTCTCTGCAGGGCTCCCTCGACAACGCCTGCAAGTATGAGCGTGCTTGTGCTTGCGTGCGTGTGTGTGTTCTTTGGGTGACTTAAAGCAGTTTTACAAGCAGAAAGTATGGCTCCAGTACTGCCCATGGATGCTAGTGCTCAGAGCTCATGGCACCCTGGGCACTATGCTCATGCACTCTGCTTGTGTTTTTCACGTGCTCGTCACAGGGGGCTCCAGAGGCTGGCTGTCTCGCTGCCCTGTCCTAGAGAGGAGCCCAAGGTTGAACTTGACTGGGACATAGCAAAATCAGGACATCTGAGCCAGCCAGCCTGGCCCCAGAGCCCACCTCTACACGCTCAACTCTTCACCCCTGGAGTAGGGACCCTGTGCCACCAGCACTCAGGCTAAGCAAGTCTCCTGTCTTTCCCATTAATGATTTTAGTGATTTTCTGGCTTTTTCACTTCATGCTCACTAGCTCTCTCTAGCAGATCTGATTTTAACAGATACCAAAGATTTTTGTAAATCATGGGAGATGGTCTTAAGTGGAGAAAATTCTTTCTTCTTATCCACGCTCTTACCTCCTCCTCATCCCCATGCCCCACAAAAGTTGGGAGAAGGGCAGATAACAATTACCATAGTGAGCCTCCTGGTCTAGGTACTCCCTCGGCTTTAAAGATGCTGGTCAGTGAGAATGGTTTTGACTTTTCTGGCTATACCCTAATTCCATTTGTAGTACTGGGATGAAGGGGTTGGTGTAAAATCAGTCCATCACTTGGGGAAAAATTTTTTAAAGTCAGATTTATATTCATTCACTCCTTTTTAAGTCTCCACTTCTGTGAATTTTGGCAAATGTGTACCATTATGAACCACCACCACAATTATTACATAGGACAGCTTCCTCGTCCCCGAGTTCCTCTGTTTCTCTTTATAGTCAGTCCCTTCCCTACTCCCAAGCCCTTGGTGACCACCGATCTACTTTTCTGTTCCAGTTCTGTATCTTCTAGAATGTCACATAAGTGGTTACAGAGCCCCCAAGTCTGGCTTCTTCCCTGTAGCGTAATGCATTTGAAACTCAGCCGTGTTGTTGAAAGTACCCGTAGTTCCTCCCTCTTTAGTGTTGAGTAGAGTTCCTTTGTATGAGTGTGGACCACAGTGGGTTTAGGTTCATGCTGCACTTTATCTCAAGATCCCCAACATCCAGGCTTCTGGAAACGTTTAAAGCTGTACACAGCCTTGCGCCCAGTACTGCCTGATATCCTGATTGGTTTGCTAAGAAGGCCGGACAAGTGCACTCTGATTCCTGGCAAGAATAGTCACATCACTGCCCTGCTGCTTTGGTTTGCATCACCCACCCTCCTTCTGAGTGCCAGGGTCTTCCTTGAAGGAGACGGGGTTAGTAATCAGTCAGTGAAGCTGACCAGTTCCTGATTCTGTGTTCCAAAGGGAAAAAGGGCTTGAGAGTCACTGGAAACAAGCTCACGCAGAGGATTCCAGCCCTCTGATGACGGAGGCGGTGGGCGAGGCTGGAAGGCCACACCTGCACTGAGCGACAGGTGGGAGAGGTGGCAGGCAGCAGCACTTCTGTCAGCCGGGCACCTCGCCCCCTTTGCCCTGTGGGCTGTAGATGGTCTTCCTGTACTTCCTTATGTTGTTGCTTCATTCCTCTGCCCTGTACTTTCTGCTATTTGTATGCTCTGGGAGGGTGAGAACTATACCTCCGTTCCTTCTCCATCCTTGGCTGGATCTGGGATTGGTTGATCGATTAGACACCCTAGTGCAGGTGTGCAAAGTGGCCCAGGCCTCCCTACCTGGCCCAAGGATGCTGTCATCACAGCTGGGCAGGGCGTGGCGAGGGGCTCAGCAATCACTATCCCACTCCATCACATTCTTCTGGAGAAAACCGAGGTCCAGGGAAGGACACCAGCTTGCAGAGTCACACAACAATCCATCAGAGGGGCTGGGACACGCCGGAAGGGTCTGCTTCCCTTCTCCCCCTGCCATCAGTTGCCCTGTACAGCTCATCTCCACGCCGTAAATTTGAAAAGTCAGAAGGAAAAGGGCAGTGTGCTGGGCTTCCTTGAGCCAGGTGGCTCTTTTAAAGCCGGGGCTTGTTGCCAATCTGACCCCGTTTCCATGGAAGCAGCCAGCGGGGGCAGCTTGTTCCTGTCAACCTGAGGTCTGGTGGAGCCTCAGCCCCTGACGGCTCGCCAGCTCGCTCCCTCGGAGGAGGGGACCCAGGAGCCCTGTGAGAGGCTCTCTCCCCCTTGCTTTTTGCTACGGAATTTGGCTGGAAGGGAAAGTTGGTGCATTGCTCATACCAGCCTGCGCTTCCCCCAGGACTGGCACAGGGTGGACTTCATCACTTCCCTGGGGAGACCTCCTTTGGGAGCCCTGCTTAGGGGTGGGGTCCCCCTTAGAATGTGGTTCTCCCGTCGTGCCTGGAAGCTTGGCATGCCGNCAGGTGGGGAGGGGGCAGGTGGGAGGGGCTGCTCCTGCATCTGCAGATGATGCTGCATTTGTGCCCTAGTCCCCGGGAAATCACTTCTCACCTGCTCTTTGTTCTGGATTCTGCCTCCATGCTGCGGATACTAGAGGAACCCAGGCAATGGGAGAAAAGACATGCAATCACACCGCGTGGGGCCAGCACTCTGACAGGGGAGCCTAACTCCTGAGTGACAAAGCGGCTCCAGGCCTCAGTGTACCTGGTCAGCGGAGGGGTGGGGAGAGAGTCTGGGCACCCAGGAGAGATGTCACCACCAACCACGCAGCCCTGTCTTCACAGGGGCGGACGGAGTTCTCCAATGCCCAGGGAAGAATGAGCCCGAAGGTTGAGTCCATTTACTAGTGGCTGCGGCACGTGCACACGCGTCCCCAAGAAGCCCCAGAAACTTAAGCAACTTCATCCCCTCGTCTGAAAAAACGAGGGGGCGTAGAAGATGACTTCCAGAAGGCTCCCTGCTCTAGAATTCTGTGTTCTCTGATTTTCTAGGTTATTCACAAGTACTGTGGAAACCACCCTTCGTTGACTGAATTCTATTTTGGACAGCCAGCAGGCTGCCTACTTGAAGGTATCTTATGGACTACAGTGCTGCAAATAGAAGGAGGCTCCTTACGGTGTATCTTTTGTGTAGATTTTCTTGAAGGCTTTCCCTAAAGAGAATACCTACAGCTGTGAATACCTACCGGCGTGGCCTGAAGAGCGGTGACCGCGGATCCGCCGCCTGATGTTCTAACAGCCCCACAGAGGGGACAGGACACGGGACAAGGAGAGAAGCATACCACTACACGGGGGTGGCTGGGGATGGAAGGAGACACGGACACCCCGCTGAGCCCCCCGCCCTGCATCCTGCAGGTCCGCACGAGGAAGTAAGCCTAGAGCCGAGGACAGCTCCAGCCTCCTCTCGGTCTGATGAAGTCTCTAGGCAGGCTCGGACGGCTGGGCAGGGAGTGGGCAGAGGGTGGTCACTCTCCTTCTCCAGGGACGTGGGAGGATGTCCACTCTGGCTCGACCTTGTACTCGGCAGACCTGCAGAGGGCCCCGGGGGCTGTGAAGAAGCCGGCCCTTCCTGAGGTTAAGGATCATCTACATTCCGAAGCCCCTCCCAAGAAGTGCCCAGCGCTGTCTGTAGGGTTCCTTTTACTCCCCTTAGGAGCTGAGCGGTCCTCACAGCGGCCACTGGCTGGTCTGTATTCCCAAGCCCGGAAGTCCTGAACCTCTGCGGTTGCTTCCACCAGCTCTGGCTGCTGCAGAGAGCCCGGCGGCCAGCATCACCACCAGGGTTCGAGCTGGCCTCATGCCTCCCCTTCCTGAGAGCCTGAAAACCCAGGGTCTGGGGCCAGTTCCCCTTAAGCTTCCCAGTCCAGATAACGTTTCCTGAGCTTAGTGCCCGGTGCTGCGCTGGGCTCTGGAGGAGAGATGAATGTGCTACCAGCTCTGCCCTGAGGGGCTCCCTGAGTGGTGGAGACCCTCACAAACCCTGGAACAGGACTGGGTTCCCTCTAGAAAAGCTCGGCCGAGGTGATACCAGAGAATGGACGGGGTTAATGCTCCAACCCTCTTCACCCAGGGGGATTCACGCCAGGTGGAATTCCCTTCCTTTCTGGGCTTCCAAAGCCGGGGGGCGGGGAGGGGGCGCAGATATCAAAACCCTACTCAGCAGTACCCCTTCCTCTCCCTCCAAATCGTGAGAAAAAAAAGCAAAGGCAGGGAGCTGCCTCTCCCACGACCTCTGTGCCCTGGCTTCTCTAGGTCCTGGGGCGACCCCCCGGGGGGCCCTCCTGGGCTCGCCAAGCTCCCCACTCTGACCCTCCCTGATGGCCACACCCTGCAGCTCTGGCCAAGCGGCTACCTGGTGTCCCTGGGAATCTTCCCTCAACCTCCCCAGCCCGTCCGCTCCTCCCTCTCAGCCTGCTGGAACCAGTCTCCTCCCAGTACCGCCCCCACTTTGTCTAGCTCACTCCTGCCTCAAAGCCCAAACAGCACCTCACTGGAACCCCCCACCCCCACCCCGTCCCCAACCCCACCCCATGGAATGTTCTTTCTGGGCTCTGAAAGTTCACTTCCTCCCCAAAGCCTCCCTGCAGCTCACTGACCCCCTCAGCTCAAGAAGCCTCCATCATATCCCCAGCTTCTGATCCGTGTCTTCTACACCCTGCAATTCATTCTGCCTCAGGCACCCTAGGAAGGATCTCCCACCCCCTGCTGATCCTTCTATTCTAAAATCCCTGGATAGGACTGCCCTGGTGGTCGAGTGGTTAAGACTGTGCTCCCAATGCAGAGAGCACTGGTTCAATCCCAGGTCAGGGGACTAAAGTCCCACATGTTGCATGGGGTGGCCAAAAAATTAATTAATTAAAAAATAAAATAAAGTCCCTGTATAACCCCTGCCTCACTTTGCCCAAATCACCCCTTCCCAAATCCTGCCACTTCTCCACATATGCCGCCCTTTCCCCCACCACGTGGCACTTTAAGCCTCAGGTTTTTTATTACTGCTTAGCAATTGACACAAACATTAGCAGAACCTTGATGCTGGGGGAAGAGCACATATGCTTTATTAACCATAAAAGCCAGGATTTTTTGAGTTGACGGTGAGTTGGGCACAACGGCAAACTCATTAATATGTTATCTCTCATTTTCAGAACAACCTGCAAGATGGGGATTTGTTGTCATTTTTTACAGACTCAAAGAGGTTCACTATCTGGTCTTCAGTCATGTAAGTCTGTCTGATCCAAAGTTCGAGTGTTTTCAACCACCTCTAGCTGCCTTTCCCTTGCCTAAGATTCATCCATCGAATGACACAATCAGACCCTTAAGACAGTGCTCAACCTGTCCTTTCGGCAAAAGCCCAGAAATGTCACAGTGACACTAGATGTTCCCCTGCTCGTTCATTTTGTCTTACAGATACGGAAACAGGTTCAGAGGTACAATTTGCCATATGGTTCAACCAAGTGGGTATCAAACCAGAAAGGGGTCTAATGGGTTGTTGGCACCGGGTTGGATGCTGCTGATGCTGTGTGACGCACCTACAATAGAAGGTAAGATCCCAGGGCCCTGTTGGATATAATTCGTTTGCTTTACTTGAAACCTTGCTTAGAACTAAATCACAGGATTCCAGCAGTATGGGGCTTCACCCTCCCAGATGACTGCAACTCAGCCAGCCACACCTTCAGAAGAGCAGAGTCCTTACTGGGTCCCTATGGTATGCTCTGTCACATCCACTCTTGGCGACCCCATGGACTACAGCCTGCCAGGCTACTCTCTCTGTCCATGGGATTCTCCAGGCAAGAATACTGGAGTTGGTTGCCATTCCCTTCTCCAGGGGGTCTTCCCAACTCTGCCACAGCCACTAAACACCAAGCCTGCACCCTTCAGCCTTCTCTGGTCTCAACATAGCAAATAATAATAGTAATAGTGATATTCCCTTGCCAGCTAACACTCTTCAAAGCACTTCCCGTTATCACTGCATACCATAGTAGCATTTTAGGAACCGGACCCCTGGGCTCAGAAAATCCAGGTGATTTGCTGGTGGGAGAGGAAGCAGGGTTATGGTTCCTCTTTTCTTTGCCACAGATGGAGCTCCTACCATACTCCATGCCCCATGCTAGTCTTGAGGAGGGCTTCCTGGAAGAGACAGGATTTCTGGGCAGTGCACAGGGTGCCCAGGAAGACAGTCCCAGCCTCGAAGCCAGCAAGGAGTGGGGCTTGGAGCTCTTCGCATTTTATGGGTGGCTCCAGACCCAGTGACCCCTGAGGACAGAGGAGCAGGGGTCTCATCCCACAGCCTCCACCTTCTCCTTCAAGCTCAGCTCCTGAAGCTCAGAGGCACTGGGAACTACCCCAGCCTTCCTGACACAGCCCATCTCCCTTCTGGATGGTGCTAAGAGGCTCCTGGCAGAAAGGGTGTGCGCTGGGTCCACACTGAGCTCCATCTGCCTGAGAGCAGGCCTGAGGAGAGACGCCCCGCTCCTGCATCTTCTCAGCCCTGCAGGTTGTGCAAACCGGCAATGTTCCTCACACTGGCATCCCTCCTGCAGGTGTCACCTCGTCACCTACTCACCCCTTTCAGGCCAGGCTGTGGAGTCTCAGGGCTGCTCCCTGGAGGATGCCCAAACCTACTTGCTCTTTGAGTGCCTGCCCCTTCCTACAAGCAAAGTTCCCTGTGACGAAGAAAACAGACTGCACTGCCATGCCACCCCGCCCTTCCCCTAAGACTTTAGTCCCAAAGGCAGCACCTACCAAGAAGAGCAAGGTCCCCTCTGTCTCGGCTGTCACCACAGCCCCCCCCCCACTCTAGAATGGAAACAGGGCTCTTTCTCCCTGCAGACACCTGCTCAGGTGGGCAAGAAAGAAATGCTTCTCTCTCCTGGGGCTGAGACTCCTAGCTGTTCCTAGGGACTCTGGGACAGTGCCTGTCCCAACAGATTTTCACCTTTAGAAGAAATATGGGAGATGTTTCTATGGCACAGTCCAAGCCCATTTCATGAGAGAGAAATTCTTTTCTCTACAAAGGGCTGGGAGGGACTCTCACCTTCCTGGCCATGCACAGAGAAGGCAGCTGTTCCCTTGGTGCCCTGGAGGCAGGGGCCCCACTCAGGTGAGCCTGGGATTGTGGAAAATCCTCTTATTCCCTCCCCCTTTCCACTGGCCCCAGCACAGGTTCAAGTGAGCTGAGTGAGCACACGATGCTCGGAAAAACCTCTCAGCAGAACGCGAAACACATGGCCTCGAGGGCAGTTACTGGAGGTTTGTCACCTGCTTCGTGGACTTCCTCATAAGCTTCCAGCCTGCCGCTCTGCCTGGAATTAACGCCGACACAATACCGTCCCTTACCGCTCCAACGCGGAGAAAAAAGTGATCAGACGCTGGGGGTCCAGCGGAAGCGTGGTGGCTCGCGGTGCCCCAAGTCCCGACTTTAGGACCGCGAGCCCACTCAGTGCCCGAGCGCCCCTGTTTGCCCGAACAGAACCCATCGCAATTCCACCCACGTGGAGATCCGGACGACCCACGCTCGGATCCCGGCACCTGCGGCGTTCTCCGGGGCTGGGAAGGGGCCTGGCTGGTGCAAGGTCAGGGCTCCGCGTGTGGTCCCGGGTAGTAGTGGACGCAGGAGCTGCTCCCGGGTCCCGCCACGAGGTAGGGCGGGTTTCCCAGCAGCGGGCCCGGCCGGGGGCGCACCGGCACAAGGGGAGACCCGGCGGAGCCCGAGCCACCATCACTCACCTTCACCGGAGAGCGGCAGCGGCAGCGGCAGCAGCAGCAGCAGAAACGCCGAGAGCACCAGCGCGGAGCGCATCGTGTCCTGGGCGCGGGCGCGGAGCAGGTGGCTGCGGGCTTGGCCAAGGGTCCGGGCGGCGGGAGCGTGTGGGCGCCTGTCCGGGAGGCCTGGCGGGGGCTCCGACGGCCGGGCGGTGGCCCGAGCGTCCCGAGTCGCGCCCCGGTGGCCCCTCCTCGCGGCCGCTGCGGCAGAGCCGGCCGAGGCGCCGAGTCAGGCGGCAGAGGAGCGGCAGGCGGCTGCGTCGCGGGCGGTGTCTGCGCGGCTGCGGCCCGGCCGGCGGCTGCGGCGACTCCGGTCCCGTCCGCGCCGGCCCCCCGCCTCCTCCCCTTCCCTTCCCCAGGAGCGCGCGGGCGGGGCGGCGCTGGGCGGAGAACAATGAGCCGAGGAGGAAACTCCGCCCTGGCGCGCGGGGGGCGGGGGAGCGCGGCCGGCTCCCAGCTCCCGGCTCCCGGCTCGGGGCTCCGGCCTCCGGGCTCCGGGCTCCTGGCGGGCGGCCCCGGCTCGGGACGGAGGGGAGAGGGGGATGTGAGTTTGAGCGCCGGGAGGCGCGGCAGCTGGGGTGATTCCCCGCTCCAGACCGGCCCCTGCCCGCAGGCCCGCCCACCCCGGAGCGCAGGTGTCTCCCGCGATACTTTTGAGGCGAATCTGGCGGGACCCCACCCCCACCCCCCACCAACACTGCTGAGTTCCTATTCGCCCAGATCTAGAGCTAGAAGACCCCCAAGGCTGTGTGTTCTCCACGGAGCTCTCCAGGCTTCCCGGCTGCAGCGCATTTTGTTGCAAAGCCTGAGGAGCGCGTCTCCCACCTACCAGGTGCAACTCACTTGCGGGCGGGCCCGCATCGCGCACGATTTATGAGCAGGTCTGCGCTATGGGGTTTGCACCGTAGGGTCTGCACCCAGCAATCTGGACTAATTAGTTGCTCAGCTTTTCTAAACCGACCTCACTTGTGAATGGAGGTGATGAGAAAAGAAATCCAAAACCAAACAAACAAACAAACAAAAAAAAACAAGACAAAATATTGACGGATTAATCATATGTGCCACTTGGTGTTCTAAGGGCTTTGCACATATTAAGTCATTTATTCTTCGCAACAGCGATGTTTTCAGCTTCATTTTGTAGGTATGGAATTGACTGAAAAAGAGGCTTTTTCAGTGATCACAGAACTGGTAACTATCAGACCTGCTTCTGAAAGTAGTTTGGAGAAAATACTTTGCGCAATGCCTGGCATATAGTAATTACTCAGTATTACTATTGTTCTTACTCTTGCTATATCAAGAACAACAATGAAAATTTAGGGCTTCGATTTAAAACCGACTTGAGCTCAAAACTTAGCTATGCCCATCTATTAGCTGTAAAACCCTGGGCACGTTATTCCGTGTACCTCAGCTCTTTCCATCTGTAAAACAGGGATAACACAATCTAGCCCAGAGGGTTGCTATGATACTTACCTAAGATAAAATGCTTAGCACAGGGCCAGAAACACAGTCTGCGGGAATGAAGAGGCTCCGCTCCCAGTACTGGAAGAAGAAATTTGCAGACCTGGGGTAGGGGTGGGAATTGAATTCCATAAACCGAATAAACCCGGTGAAAGAACAAAGACCTCCCCCTCGGTTAGGAGGTTTTTGTTTTCAAAAGCTGCTTGAATGATGCAGATCCTGGAATCCCCTGCGGAGGAGGCTCACGGGTGGCTCCTGGGCTGGGGTTGGGGGAGGGGAAGCAGACCCTGAAGGGGAAAGATGATTAACTGGGGGGCAGGGGGTGGGGTGCGCTAGGATTTGGTTCAAGCGACTTCTGGGTTGATAAATGGAGTCTTTCTGCCAGATGGGTCCGGGCTGGGAAAGAAGGGGTGTCCCCAGAGCCCAGCCCCGTGCCAGGACCCAGCCCAGTAGACTCCTCGAGCCCCTCGAGGGGGCTACACGCATACGCTGCGCTAAAGGCACAGGATCTTTGGAGCAGAGAAGGAAGCGGGAGCACTCTGGCTAGGGTTTTTTGCGGCAGCAGGCTGGGCTTGGGAATGGCTGACCTGCCTGTTTTCTTCAGGAAGTTTCTGCAGGATCATTCTGGCCCCGTTTTCCATGCCGCATATGGGAAAGACAGAGTGTGTTCCCTATAAATACTGGCGGAGCGGGGTGGGGGTGGTGGTGACTATCTTTGATATTTTTTAGCACTGTTCCCCTTATATCCGTGCCAACAAAAGGCTTGTTTCTCTTTCTGAAACCAAGCAGTGTGCTTAAAAAGTTGGGATTTTAAAATTTGTGTATTGTGTGCTGCTCTCTGATTTAAACAGTAGTTTTGCACTCAATCGGTGGCTCCAAAAATCTAGAAAAGAGCACGTTAACTCTAATACTCACAAAGGGAGAGTGTATAGTTCAAATTCACATGATGTGGGATTGGTCCTATTACCATGCAAAATTAAAATGAGAGCAGACCTCTCCGGCATATGAAACGCCCTGGACCGGTCCCAGTAGCCAGCAGCAGCGGGTCCTCCCCTCACCTGGGGTTTCTAGGAATGAGGCTGGCCAGGCAGGGACATCACCTGCCAACAGTGAACAGAACTGCTCCAGGCACCTGGTCTGGGCCCTGGGCCCCCTTTAACATAGCCCTTCCTCCAACCAGTTCACTGGCTCTGAAAGTCAAAACTCAAAGGACTTTTAAAAAATAACAGTTTTATTTATTTATATATATTTTGGACCATGCTAGGTCTTCGTTGCTATGAAGGCTTTTCTCTGGTTGTGATGAGTGGGGCCGGGGACGCTACTCTCAAGCTGTTGAAGGACGGAGTGTGTTCCCTATAAATACAATGGGATGTGTGTGTGGGCTTCTCTAATTGCGGAGCTTGGGCCCTGGGCACACGGGCCTCAGTAGTTGCGGCAGGTGGGCTCAGTAGTTTCAGCTTCCAGAGCACAGGCTCAGTGGTTGTGGTGAACCCACTCAGTTGCTCCACGGCATGTGGGATCTTCCTGAACCAGGGATCAAACCTGTGTCTCTTGCATTGGCAGGCAGATTCTCTACCACTGAGCCTCCAGGAAAGCCCTCAAAGCACTTTTAAAAGCTAGTCCATCATCCTTCTGAGATTTATTACATTTTCATTATATGTAGCATGCATTAGCTCCCCTAGGAAACTTTCAACTGTTTTTCTTTTTTGCTTTAGACAATTATGTTTATTAACATATTATTTTGAAATAATTTTAGACTAAGAGAGTTACAAGGAAAGTACAAGAGTTCCTGAATATTCTTTACATTGCTTCCTTTAAGATTAGCGTCTAAAGAAAGCATGGCACAATGACCAAAAAAAAAAAAAAAATTAACATCTGTTCAGTACTATTTACTAATTAAGACCTCAATCAAATTTTGTGACCTTTTTTTTTTTTAATGTACTTTCTCTGGCACAGGAAGTTATCCAGGATCCCACATTTCATCTAGTTTTCCTGTCCAATTTCTTCTCCAGTTTATGAGAGTTCCTCAGTCTTTTTCATTTATGACATCGACAGATTCTTTCAGCTTCTTAATGTGGGTTATCTCTTATTCACCGACTTCCTCAGATCACCCGGAATAGCACATCACATCATAAATGTAGATACAGACACAGATATAGATCCTGAAAGCAAACACGAATGCCACCTGGTAGGTATTACATAGGAATCTATGGCACAGGTTGAAAGTGGCTTTTCCTATGGTCCCTGTCAGTCAAAGTTAGCTGTTATAATACTTGGCCCCACATTTAATTTAATGATGCTGCTGACCTCATCCTTAAATGCACGTTTGATAAAATTCTCCTGACCCTCATCCTAAATAACTTTCATCTCCAACCACAACATCTGCATCTAGGGTTAGGACAAAGCCTTCAGCCGTCACATCCACCAATAAGAAGCACACACGTCCATCCTGGGGCCACGTCACTGCTCATAAGGTGCCAAGGATGCTCTTACTTTGGCTTTCCACTCCCTGAGCTCTGAGTTCCCTGGGCGCCCAGACTGGAATTTCATTCAGCTTGGAATCTCAGTGCCCAGTCCAGTGGTCCCCACCCCCAAGATGGTGCTTGATACCCAAATGCTGAATAGATAGAGAAGTGCATGGGTTTCATCTCTGAAGCTGGGCTTTATCTCTGACTGCTAAGTTTTGTGATTCTATGAATATCAGCTGAGGTTCAAACTGGGCACCTCTTCCCAAAATCATACACATGCCTATTAGTATTCAACAGCATCCACACTGACAGCGTAGAATGCCAGGCTCTGTGCTCAGTGCTAAGAATGACAATGTGGATAGAATAGCCTCGGCCCTCCTGGGGGAGAAGCAACACCTATACACAAACATAGCTGAGGTGTTGTAGAGGCTATAACAAGTGTCATGAGCAGGCATGTGGGATGCATAGGGCAGGACAAACTCAGCCTCACCTGGGGAGGTCAGGAATGGCTTGTGAGGAGGGAAGAGGGTCTTGGAGAAGGTGTGGGACTTCACCAGGAGAAGAACGAAAAGCAAAGCACTTTGGACAGGTGGAGCAATGGGTGAAAGTGAAGCGGGGCCTGTAGGCTGGTGTTTTGCCTTAAGTAGAGTTCAGGGTGTGCGGGCAGGAATGGAAGATGAGACTGGAGAGGTGGGTAGGATGAGATTCTTAGACAGTGGAGAATCCCCGAAGGGTCAGAAGCTGGAGGAGACAGGACCAAGTTGCCAGTGAGCGAGATTACTCTAGCTGCAGTGGACAGAAGGCTCAGGGGGCAGATTTGAAACTGGAGGTGAGCACAGGGCTTTGGGAGGCTAAGGCACTTATTCCTGCAGGGCCTGAGCTCAGACAGTGGCGGTGGGAAAGACAAGAAGGGGCTATAGGCAGCTCCTTGGCCTCTTTACTGTTTGTTCATGCCTATTTTCCTTAGACCTTAATCATAAAGATGAGCTCATTAGGCAACATTTAATTTAGCTCCTGATTTCTGCTTTTCTAAATATCCACAACGCCTTACCTAAACTGTTGATTCCTTTTCTGGACTAGAAGGGATAAGAATGAAGAATTAAATAGTTAGAGAATGACTGACTCTCTACCCTCACCACCTGCTTAGTAAATCTGCAGGTGGACCGTGAGGGTAAGAGAACATTCAGTTGCAGGCAGGTCACCAGAGCAAGACAGAGTCCCAGGGAAGATGGGGAGAGGTCAACAGGCCCGCACACAATGGAAAGATGATGGCGAATCTGACCTCCTGCCTTAATAATTAACTGAGATTGTTTCCCCCTTTTTCCCTTTAAAAATTGTCATGGCTGAACACAATCTTCAGAGCCAGGCCCTGAATACAAGTCCACTTTCTCTCCAGATCGCTGGCTTTTCTGAATAAAGCATCTTTCTTCTCTTTGAAACTTGCTCCTCCATTTATTGGCTGTTGAAGGGCAAGCAGTCAAACCTATGTTCAGTTACAGGGCCTGATGCATGAGGTATTTGGAGAGCAGAATCGATAGGTCTTGGTGACTCGCTGGATGTGGGCGTGGTATGTGTGGTATGTCGAGAGCAGGGAGCCGTGGAAGGAGTCTAGGCTCACTTGGGTTTCTGGGTGAATTATCCAAGTGCCAAGGTTTAATGTCACTAACTGGGGTCGAGGACATAGCAGCAAGAAAAAGAACACATTTTGAATGTGTTGACTCTGAAGACCCCTGAGGCACTCAGGGGCCAGGTCTAGAAGTTATATCTGTGACGCTGAAGCTCTATCTGTGACACTGAGGTCAGGATAGGAAAGAGATTGGAGAGCCATCAGTGTGCAGGCAGCAGTGAAGACATGGCAGAGGATATTACCCTGGGATGCTCTGCTGTGAGGAGAAGCTGGAGGCAGAGCCTTTCAGCTTTCATGGAATAGGCTGAGGAAGTGGAGATGGGGGATTTGGAGCTGCCTAGGAGGTAACCAAGAGAGAAGGGTGCCATGGAAACAGAGAGAAGTGGATATTATAGTAATAAGATGGTCTAGTGTCACCTGCTGCAAAAACTGAAATTTACGGATTGGATCTGGCAATGAGAGAGTCACTGGGAATCTCATCTAGAGTGATCTGAACGACGTGTAGTAACTTGGGAGAGTGTATGGAGATGAGGAAACAGAGGCGTTGAGTGTGGGAGGAGGGAAAATGTGGGGTCAAGGGAAAGGTTTGGTTGTATTTTTGTGTTCAATGTATTAAAATTGAAGAGGCACCCGTGATTGTGAGCCAAGAGGAAGAAGCCAGTTCAAGAGAAGAAGTTCCAGGAGATGGGAGGTGAAGCAGAGATGGAAGGAGTGATCTCAGGCAAAGAAACTTCGTTGCTGAAGGTGTGGGATTGGCAGACGAGAAATGGCCTTGGAGTGAGTCAGTGGCAGTTCGATTCTTTGTTCTGTGATTTAATAGCTCTATGACCTTGGGCTTTTACTTAACCTCTCTAAGCCAGAGCCTCTTTTTTCTATAAAATAAATAATAGCATGAATCTTGCAAAATCACTGTGAGAATGTGAGGGAGTATGTGATGCCTAGTTGACATTCAATAAATGGAGGGTCATATTCTTGGGTCAACAAAAGAACTGCTCCACTTGGCACCTCTCTTGGGAGGAGCAGGGGCAACAGGCGATTGCTCAGCAGTCAACAGCAGCTCATGCTGTTCCTTGGCAGACATTTCCCCTCTCGGAGGCCCTCATGCTGGGTCAGAAAAGCGGGTCCTGCCCCAGAACGACAGGTTTTCCCACTGTGGTTGCCTCCAGGCAGGCCAAGCTGCCGGCTGCAAAATCAGGCTTTGTTGTTGTTCAGTTGCTAGGTCGCGTCCCACTCTTTGCAATCCCACGAACTGCAACACGCCAGGCTCCTCACTTCTCGGCCTTTTGGCTAAGATCAAGTGTTATACCCCATTTGATGGATAAGGAAACTGAGGTGTTTATGGAAATGAAGTAGCTGACCTAAGATCACACAGGTGTTGAGTAGTGGACTCGGGATTTGGATCCAGCAGCCTGACTCCTAAAATCATTACACTATTCAGAGAATGAAAACATACATGAATGAAAAGTGATATTTATTGTACTATAATCTTGGCTGACATGTCTCATAAATATGATGAAGATGAAATATTTGCTCCTAGGAGCAATCTAAAACATATAATGAGGGTATAGCAGGCAACTGGTGTTTTTCTCAATTCAGGAAATGATTGGTTCACCATAAGACCCCTCCTACACTTGTTAAAACCCACACTTCCCCGTATCCCCAAAGAAGCCCACCCAACTCAAATAAAAATTGGCATATATTTAGCCTGACAGTTTTCT
Organism: Oreotragus oreotragus; assembly: GCA_006410675.1. Taxonomy (NCBI): domain Eukaryota; kingdom Metazoa; phylum Chordata; class Mammalia; order Artiodactyla; family Bovidae; genus Oreotragus; species Oreotragus oreotragus. The sequence continues at coordinate 701,704 of SJYX01020602.1, read as the reverse complement.
GTTACTGATACCTCAGGATACAATACACAAGAGCTGTAGACCATGCCTGTGTTTAAGTTAAACATGTGCAAGAACTTTTTATTTAATCACCGGACTCTTCACATCCCAGGGTTTCTTGCTCCATCTGCAAAAGTCAGTCAGAATTGCTGTAGCACCCCCAATGTATTTTTTTACCCCCAGTGTTTTTGTATCACTGTTCTCCTTTCTCACGCCCAAGGATCTTCCAAACTGCCTCAACTGATTGGTATTTGTTAAAGTTTTTTATTCACTCTTCCTTGATTCATAAAACCTAGGATTGTGCAACCCCATTATTACTTCTCCTCTTGAGGGACACACTCCATTTGGGGGGACTTAGATCTTGGGGAAAGGTATCTTGCCCAGGTATCCTTCTTCCTTGCTACAGAAGTGAGTGAAACTATGGGGACAGAGCTGCAGACCCACAAAGATAAACAAGCTGGGTGAAGAACAGCTATGGGACAGGGCTGGGATGTAGCTCTGAAGGTTCCCATGACCTCATCAACCTCTGAAGCATTGTTTTTCCCCTGTCACCAGGGCATTCTGGTAACACTTACACACTCAGAGTGCACAGCTGGGGTGGTAGGCTCTGCCTCTGTGCAGCAGGGAGGCAATACAGAGCTCTGCTCAAACCAGAAACAATCCTGACATTTTATCCCAGGTCCAAAGAATCCTGGCACTTAAGGAGTTCTCTCCCAGCTCCTCTTCCTTCATAGCAGGGATGGCTCATGCATTTCTTGTTTATTTCTCTGTGTGCAGTTGTGGGGTTCCTGACTACACACAAGGCTGTGACCCTCTCTCTCTACGACCCCTCTTACATCCCAGGGCCTAGCATGGTGCCTGGCCATGGTAGGTGCTCAGTGAAGACTGGTTGGATAAACAAATAAAATTCCAGAGATAATTTGAAAAAAAATACAACAGCAAGTTATATTTCTGTTCTTTGTTTTATCATCAACTAGCTCATAATATCAGGAAATTCTCTGATCAGAACGTGTTAGCTTCTTTATCTGCAAAATGGGGAGAATATATCAGCCCTAACTCTTTTTCAGGGAGGCTTCAAAGCAGCTGGGGAGGCAAAAATTGTTGAGGCTTTAAAAATATAACACTTTTTGTAGCTATTATTCATTATTATTTAATCAATCTCTTTCAGACTTTGTACAGGTTGATGTGGCAAATCATTTGAACTCTAGGAATGAACACTCCATGTCGTATGATGGAGTGCCTCAGGATTGGTTTAAACCCTGGAACCCTTGGGGGGACAGTTTATAGATGCGCTTTCTGTGCTGTTTTTAGTGGAGCCCTGGGCCCACCCCCTAGAGCCAGAAATAGTGACAGATGTAGAAGAGCGTGAGGGTCAAAACCCAGAGGTTTGTCCCTCTGTCCCAAGGGAGGACTGCGCCTAGTTAAGTGTTAAGTCGCTCACTCATGTCTAACTCTTTATGACCCTGTGGACTGTAGCCTTCCAGGCTCCTCTGTCCATGGAATTCGCCAGACAAGAATACTAGAGTGGGTAGCCATTCCCTTCTCCAGGGGATCTTCCTGACCCAGGAACTGAACCTGTGTCTCCTACATTGCAGGCAGATTCTTAACCATCTGAGCCACCAACTTCTAGTTCCTTCTGAAGTTTGTGTTCTGAGTTTCTCTCCCCTGTGGCACTTTATTCATGTTGATATTGGACTTTTGCTAAACTATGATAAACAGTGGCACCTGAGTCGGTCCCACCAGCTCCACCATCTCTGCCCTGGCTTTCATGGGAGGATGTCACTTTATACCCACTGCCGGCTCCCCAGCCCTAGAAGAGCTTCCACCAATGTTTGCTGATTGAAGAAATGATGAACACTAAGATGTTGGCTTCTGTCTCAAGTAATTCTGGGGACTAGTGTAAGGATCACACTTCGTTGGGATCCTGGAAGATAAAGAATGAGTGAAAGTGATAATCCTAGACTTTTAAAAGTTTATAATGGGAATTGTGTGTGCCTCCCTGAAAAACATAGTTTGTGGCTTTATGAAGAGACACATCAGCAAGGACAAAAATGACTATCTATTTATCGATGTTGGGCATCAGTTCAGTTCAGTTCAGTCGCTCAGTCATGTCCGACTCTTTGCAACCCCATGAATCGCAGCACGCCAGGCCTCCCTGTCTATCACCAACTCCCGGAGTTCACTCAGACTCACGTCCATCGAGTCCGTGATGCCATCCAGCCATCTCATCCTCGGTCGTCCCCTTCTCCTCCTGCCCCCAATCCCTCCCAGCATCAGAGTCTTTTCCAATGAGTCAACTCTTCGCATGAGGTGGCCAAAGTACTGGAGTTTCAGCTTTAGCATCATTCCTTCCAAAGAAATCCCAGGGTTGATCTCCTTCAGAATGGACTGGTTGGATCTCCTTGCAGTCCAAGGGACTCTCAAGAGTCTTCTCCAACACCACAGTTCAAAAGCATCGATTCTTCGGCGCTCAGCTTTCTTCACAGTCCAACTTTCACATCCATACATGACCACAGGAAAAACCATAGCCTTGACTAGGCGGACCTTAGTCGGCAAAGTAATGTCTCTGCTTTTGAATATACTATCCAGGTTGGTCATAACTTTTCTTCCAAGGAGTAAGCGTCTTTTAATTTCATGGCTGCAGTCACCATCTGCAGTGATTTTGGAGCCCAAAAAAATAAAGTCTGACACTGTTTCCACTGTTTCCCCATCTATTTCCCATGAAGTGATGGGACCGGATGCCATGATCTTCGTTTTCTGAATGTTGAGCTTTAAGCCAACTTTTTCGCTCTCCTCCTTCACTTTCATCAAGAGGCTTTTTAGCTCCTCCTCACTTTCTGCCATAAGGGTGGTGTCATCAGCATATCTGAGGTTATTGATATTTCTCCCGGCAATCTTGATTCCAGCTTGTGTTTCTTCCAGTCCAGCGTTTCTCATGATGTACTCTGCATATAAGTTAAATAAGCAGGGAGACAATATACAGCCTTGACGTACTCCTTTTCCTATTTGGAACCAGTCTGTTGTTCCATGTCCAGTTCTAACTGTTGCTTCCTGACCTGCATACAGATTTCTCAAGAGGCAGGTTAGGTGGTCTGGTATTCCCATCTCTTTCAGAATTTTCCACAGTTTATTGTGATCCACACAGTCAAAGGCTTTGGCATAGTCAATAAAGCAGAAATAGATGTTTTTCTGGAACTCTCTTGCTTTTTCCATGATCCAGCGGATGTTGGCAATTTGATCTCTGGTTCCTCTGCCTGTTCTAAAACCAGCTTGAACATCAGGGAGTTCACGGTTCACATATTGCTGAAGCCTGGCTTGGAGAATTTTGAGCATTACTTTACTAGCGTGTGAGATGAGTGCAATTGTGCGGTAGTTTGAGCATTCTTTGGCATTGCCTTTCTTTGGAATTGGAATGAAAACTGACCTTTTCCAGTCCTGTGGCCACTGCTGAGTTTTCCAAATTTGCTGGCATATTGAGTGCAGCACTTTCACAGCATCATCTTCCAGGATTTGAAACAGCTCAACGGGAATTCCATCACCTCCACTAGCTTTGTTCTTAGTGATGCTTTCTAAGGCCCACTTGACTTCACATTCCAAGATGTCTGGCTCTAGATTAGTGATCACATCCTCATGATTATCTGGGTCGTGAAGATCTTTTCTGTACAGTTCTTCTGTGTATTCTTGCCACCTCTTCTTAATATCTTCTGCTTCTGTTAGGTCCATACCATTTCTATCCTTTATCGAGCCCATCTTTGCATGAAATGTTCCCTTGGTATCTCCAATTCTCTTGAAGAGATCTCTAGTCTTTCCCATTCTGTTGTTTTCCTCTATCTCTTTGCATTGATTGCTGAAGAAGGCTTTCTTATCTCTTCTTGCTATTCTTTGGAACTCTGCATTCAGATGCTTATATCTTTTCTTTTCTCCTTTGCTTTTCGCCTCTCTTCTTTTCAGTGCTATTTGTAAGGCTTCTCCAGACAGCCATTTTGCTTTTTTGCATTTCTTTTCCATGGGGATGGTCTTGATCCCTGTCTCCTGTACAATGTCACGAACCTCATTCCATAGTTCATCAGGAACTCTATCTATCAGATCTAGGCCCTTAAATCTATTTCTCACTTCCACTGTATAATCATAAGGGATTTGATTTAGGTCATACCTGAATGGTATAGTGGTTTTCCCTACTTTCTTCAATTTAAGTTTGAATTTGGTAATAAGGAGTTCATGATCTGAGCCACAGTCAGCTCCTGGTTTTGTTTTTGTTGACTGTATAGAGCTTCTCCATCTTTGGCTACAAAGAATATAATCAATCTGATTTCGGTGTTGACCATCTGGTGATGTCCATGTGTAGAGTCTCCTCTTGTGTTGTTGGAAGAGGGTGTTTGTTATGACCAGTGCATTTTCTTGGCAAAACTCTACTAGTCTTTGCCCTGCTTCATTCCGCATTCCAAGGCCAAATTTGCCTGTTACTCCAGGTGTTTCTTGACCTCCTACTTTTGCATTCCATTCCCTTATAATGAAAAGGACATGTTTTTTTGGGTGTTAGTTCTAAAAGGTCTTGTAGGTCTTCATAGAACCATTCAACTTCAGCTTCTTCAGTGTTACTGGTTGGGGCATAGACTTGGATTACTGTGATATTGAATGATTTGCCTTGGAAACTAACAGAGATTATTCTGTCATAGATCTGTCGATCATTCGATCATTCTGGGCATAGATGCACTTAAAACATGTTTTGGAATAGGTAGCAATCCACATGATTCAGAAAGTCCAAATGGAATATAGTGATTCCTCCCTACACCCTCTCTCCCAGCCACTCACACTCCTCCCCTTAGAACAACCAATACTATTCCTTTCTTTTGTATTCTTTCAGAGATTATTTTATGCATGTGCAAGAAAAAATAATCTCTTTGGGCTATAATATATGTTGCATATATATGTGTATATGTAGTAAATATATATTAGCTATAAAAATATGTCAGCTATATATATATCACAACTAAAATATGTAACATATACAAAATATATATTATATATGCTTTTTTATGTGTTGACTTTGCCTGTGGGTCCATGCTAAGTCACTTTAGTTATGTCCGACTCTTTGTGACCCTATGGACTATAACCCGCCAGGCTCCTCTGTCCATGGGGTTCTCCAGGCAAGAATACTGAAGTGGTTGCCATTTCCTCCTCCGGGGGAATCTTCCCGACCCGGGGATCAAATCTGTGTCTCTTTACGTCTCTTTCATTGACAGACGGGTTCTTTACCACTAGCGTCACTGAGACTTTACTTAGGATATTCAATAATATAGCAGGCCATCAATTAAAACCCAACATTTACTAAGCCCACCATGAGCACAGGCTGTGAAAGAAACTGGACCTCAAGATGAATATAACAGAAACCATGATTCCTGCTCAAAAAGGGCTACTGCTTGGGATGGGGTTGAGACGCATCTTGCTTCAGTTAATTCAGCCTGTACCCAGAGGCAGCCTGGGGCAGAGAGTGGGGGATAGGGAGGTAAGGGGAGGCGTGGTGAACTTAAGTTTTCAAAGAGAATTATCACTTTTATCACTTTTCTCTATTCTCTGTCCCTGGAAACTAACCATTGAATGAGTCATTGTAAAGCAGATCCCAGTTTCTCCATAAAAATAATACTCCAGTTGGAGATTACACTCTGAAATATAGACTTGGCCTCAGAAAACACGAATATGACTGGAGAGGCCATAAGAGCAGAGAACCATGAACCTTTATAATCACTTAAAATAATAAAACTATGCTCCAAAGCATTTTACAAATGTACATCATTATACCAATCATATTAATAACACAAAGGGCCACGGAAACCATAAAATGTACAGTCAGCACATAAAAAAGGCGGCATTGCTGCCTCCTAAATTTTTCCTAGAACTGATATATTGCTTATGATAAGTATTAATTAAAAGATTAATTAACAATATTTCTCCTTGCCCATCAAAGAATTTTTTAGAAAGCCTTTTTGAGACTAATTTGAAGCTACTTTGAGATAATAATTTGGAGGCATTTTTTGATTTAATAATTTAATAAATTTTGAGAGACCTTTTAGGCATACAGAGCTCATTAAAAACTTATCCAAGAAAGTTTGAACCACTGCCTAATTCTCCCAATACATTTTCTTTGATGGGGAGAGAGATGTTCAAAATCACTCCTTTGATCTTAACGTTGCCTTTAAAATGGCAGCAGCTCATTCAGACAGCAAAACTTCCTGAGCACAAACTTTGCATTAGACACTGAGGATTAAAAAGAAAAAGGAATAAGGCGTGATGTCCACCTGGAAGAACTCATAATGGACGGACCAGCCATTATTAACATCAGCAGCTACAGTTTTGAAGGTTTAGTATGCACCATGGCAAGTTTAGCCACCCATTAGCTCATTTAATCTCTGTGTTAGAAGGAAGATACTTTTTAAATGTGTTTGAGAGAGGAGGAAGCAGTTTAAGCTTACCCAAGTGTTATGGGTTGAATTGTGTTTCCCCCCAACAAAAAAATGTTGAAGTCCTGACCCCCGGTATCTGAAAAGCAACCTTCTTTGGAAATAGGGTGGTTGCAGATATAATTAAGCTAAAATAAGTTCACCCTGGAATGGGATGGTCCCTTGATCCCACATGGTTGGTGAACTTTTAAGATGAGGAGAGAGACAAAGAGGAGAGGACCAGGTGAAGATACATGGGAGAAGATGGCACATGAAGACGGAGGCAGAGATCGGAGCCATGTGTCTACCAGCCAAGGAAAGCCAAGGTTACCAGTCGTGTCCAGAAGCTAGCTGAGAGGCATGGACAGGTTTTCCCAGAATCTGCAGAAAGAATCCACACTACCAACACCCTGATTTCAGACTTCTGGCCTCCAGAACTGTGAGAGAGTACCTACATTTCTGTGGATTTAAGCCACGCAGTTTGTAGTCCTTTACTAGAGCAGCCCTGGGAAATCCCTGGTGGCTCAGTGGTAAAGAATTCGCCTGCCAATGTGGGAGACATGGGTTCGATCCCTGGGTCGGGAAGATGCCCTGGAGAGGGAAATGGCTGTCTACTCCAGTATTCTTGCCTGCAAAATCCCATGGACAGAGAAGCCTGGCGAGCTACAGTCCATGCGGTCGCGTAGGACATGACTGAGCAACTAAAATCCAGCAGAAGAGATGAATATCCCACGCCGCTGTTGAGGTGGAGCCAGGCTGGGTCTGCCTCCAAGCTCACTCTCTTAGTGTCACCTTGAGGAGTGGGAGAAGTGTCCAGCAGAGGGGATAAAGCTCCTTGGAGGACAGGGAGAAGCAGTCACCTCTGCCTGCAGGTGGGAGCTTCTCAGAGGAGGGAAATTTTGAATGGGATCTCACAGTTAAGGAGGCGTTCCCCAGGGCCAGAAGGCTGGGGTGGAAGGGTGTACTGGGGAGAAGGATCAGCTGGTGAGAGGCAAGAGTGTGTTGCTGATGGAGATGGTGACAGTTTTTGCCCCCAAAAGGAAGGATTCCTGTAAAGTGAGGACTCTGAAGCTGAAGCTCCAGTACTTGGATGTGAAGAGCCGACTCACTGGAAAAGACCCAGTACTTTGATGTGAAGAGCCGACTCACTGGAAAAGACCATGAAGCTGGGAAAGATTGAAGGCAGGAGGAGAAGGGGATGACAGAGGATGAGATGGTTGGATGGTATCACCGGCTCGATGGACATGTGTCTGAGCAAACCCCGGGAGATGGTGAAGGACAGGGAAGCCTGACGTGCTGCAGTCCATGGGGTTGCAAAGAGTCAGACACGACTGAGTGACGGAACAGCAACAGTCCCCTCTTCTTTCCTCCCCGCGGCCCCACGTCCTTCACAAAGTGGAGGCCAAGGTCCCTTCCCAGCGCCTGTTCCAGCCCCATGGGCCTTCCTTCCCAGACTCACTCTTCTGCTCTTGGAGCCTTTGTCCTTAGCATCCCCATGGTTGATCCCTCTGGTCCTCGGTGGACCAAGCCTCCACCCTCAACTCCACCTCCTCAGAGAAGCCTCCGAGGCATCACCCTCTGCATCCTGGAGCTTCCTCGTCGTCAAGCTCAGGTTTTTTTCAAACATCTCATTATCATTTGTATTCTCTGTGTTTTCTACCTCCGCGCCCCTAATTTAGATTTAAGCTCTGTGTGATTAGAGACCCCCACCTGGCCTGTCCCCAGAACAGAGGGCTGGGTCTGGGACTAAGGAATGGCTTCTACAAAGAATTGTCAAGTAAACGAAGGAAGAACTTTCTAGCAGTGAAACCAATTTAAAAGGTCAAATGGATGGTCCCAGGAGAGCCTGTCCATCTGAAGGGATTCAACAGAGGTACTACAGCTGGGTTTGCAGGCATGGAAGGCAACTATAAAATAGAGACTCTGACCGGGCTCTGCCAATAGCCAGACTGTGTCTCCACCAGGACCTAGGTCTAGAAGAGAGAGGCCTTGACACCCATGAAAGTCCAGGAGCTTCCTGGCAGGAAACATCCTAGGGAAGAATAGAATCTTGCACGCCACTCAGGTTCTAGAACAACAGACCAGGCCAGAGAGGCTTCAATTCTTTGTGTGTGTGTGTGTGTGTGTGTGTAATGTGCACCATTTTTAAAGTCTTTCTTGAATTTGTTACATTATTGTTTCTGTTTTATGTTTTGTTTTGTTTTTGGCCATGAAGCAAGTGGGAGCTTAGCTCCCTGACCAGGGATCAAACCCACATCCCCTACATTGGGAGGCAAAATCTTAACCACCCATCCCAAGAAGTTTCAACTCCGAGGCCAGCCAGCAAATACCTGTTTCCAACTCCCATACAGAGGGGGCTGAATCACAAAATAAAACCAGAAAGAGACACTAGGGACCGAGAGAGCAGGAAGCATGAGTGGCCCAGGCTACAAAGGCCAGAGGTTCCATCAGGGCAGAGAGTAGGTCTGTAGGCAGCAGCATCAGCAGCATGGAGAAGCAGCCCTCATGGTGGGAACCTGGAGGGCCGCTACCCAGCTGGGGAGCTTGAGCTGGAGTGGGTGTGGCCTGCCCAGAACACGAGGGCCCCTCTCCTAATTATTAGCACAAAGGTGTCATCCGGGCGAGCTGAGTTCTTACATGGCACGCTCCCTAGTGATAGGCTGCGACTGAGGAGGGCAGGGCCCAGGGAGCAGGGAGCCAGGGAAGTACTGGCCAGTTTATAGTCTCTGTGGCCCGTTTTTGCCCCTGAACTGGTCGTGTCTGAGAAAACAGAGTAGCCAATGTTCCTTAGATTATTATATTATCCCGCCTTTGCCTTCAGTGTCGCAAGCACTTCCTGACGCTTCCTTGCTGTGCTGTCAGAACACTTCACACTTCAGTGATGAGCCAGAAGGAAAATCAGTAGAACTAGAGCTGCGAGGGATTTCTCCCTGACTTGATGAGTTGGACAGCTTGCCTGTCCCTTCCTGTCCCGGGGGAGAAGGGGCTGGTTGAGTGAGTCCCTACTTGCCAGGAACTGTGTTCTCTTTGGAGAGGTTAAGGCAATAAAGAAGACACACAGATATACATACACATCCCTCAAGACTGCACGAACACGTCAGAGTTCAGAGGCCTGTCTTCATCTGCGTTGATGGGGTTGCCGGGGGCGGCGTGTGGTGTGGGTGAAGGGAAACCCTTTAGCCAGGGACTGAGGTCAGGGAACAAAAGCCCTCATCTTCTTGTTCAGACATTAAAGGGCCCTTTCAGAGAAAACAGTTATGGGGTGTTCATTCCCTGTGACAGGTGCAGTCTTAGATGTACATATTTTATAGAAACGAAGTTGCTCAATTCCTATGACAATGGTTAAAAGGATAAGGGGACCCTGATGCCTGAAGAGGTGGCCCCATAGCCTAACGGGATCAAAGCAGGGGCAGCGAGGCCCAGGAGGACACATGTCACAGGGCCCATGTTTCCTCCATCACCGAGCCCTCAGGCTCTGCTTCAGTGCCCAGAGCGTGGTAAATGTTCCATGACTATCTGTGGAGTGAGTGAAAACAAGACAACCCGCCAGAATATTAAGATTTACTTCGTCAGAGCATCTCCACACGCTCAGCTCACGTCTGTCTTCACATTTACCTTGTGAGGGTGGATGGGAGCAGGAATTCTCCTCCATGCTGCTCTTCTCGTTATTGTCGTTATTCTCCTTTTGGAGAGAACAAAACTGAGATCAGAGAGAGATCAGAGAGTTCTAGTTTCCCTGGGATGAGAAGAGTTCAAAGTCTTGCCCATGTCTTCTAATCTTTGGCTCCCAAGTCCTGGGTCCTTTCTCGGGCACCCTGAGGGTGAAGAAAGGTGCTGAACCCACCAGAAGCGACCTTATTCCAGTGGGGAAGCTTTTGTCTTCCTTGGCATCTTGTACTCCCTCCCTCCCGTCTCCTCCTCACCTCCCTCTCTACGCAAAGAAAACTGTCTTCCTGCCCTTAGAAGAAGGAGACCCCCAGCTCCAGCTTTCCACCTCCCTACCACCCCTCCAGCTAAGAAGGTTGGATACACTGGGAAAAGCCCCAGGCTTCCAGATTAACCTTGCAAAACCACGCGGCTTAGCTGGTCTCAGTTGAGCTGCCACGTGCGGGTGATGCCACCTCAGGATTGGCAGGGCTCCATGTAAGAGGAAGAAGGAGGCCATGAAGAAGTGAGGGGATACTCTGTTTTGTGGGAAACAGTAGAAGGAGCAGGATTTTGTCCAACAAACAGGTCTGCCAGATCAGTTCACACCCCACACCTTAGCTCAAAAATAAACTTGGATGAGGCCAACTCTACGTGAATTCTGAGTAGAAGAGGAGGTTATCTGGTTCAATAAGAATTTAATAAACTTCTAATATGTTCCCTGAAGCCACCATAAGAATATATGGAAAGGCGCTGTTCCAGGTTTCACCTTTCTGATAACTTCATCCGTCTGCATCAGAGTCAAGAAAGGAAAAGAAAAGTCACTTATTAGTCAGAAATATGTCATAGAGTACACATATAAATCCTCGACTTTGTGTATTTACTCTGAGTCTATTAACTCTTCATGTGCACATAATTCTAGCAGATTAAGAAGTCAGAAACCTAAAAAAGAAAGTCACAAACTTGAAAGAGAGGTGAGTCTGTAAACAGCAATCTGAAAAAAAAAAAAAATAGGTATACCAGAAAGCAATCTACCAGGTATACTAGGTATACCAGTATACCAGGTATACTAGGCTATCTTCAAAAAAAAAAAAAAAAAACTAGGTATACCAGAAAGCAGTCTACCAAAAACGGTTGCTGCTGCTGCTGCTAAGTCACTTCAGTCGTGCCCGACTCTGTGTGACCCCATAGACAGCAGCCCACCAGGCTCCCCCATCCCTGAGATTCTCCAGGCAAGAATACTGGAGTGGGTTGCCATTTCCTTCTCCAATGCATGAAAGAGAAAAATGAAAGTGAAGTCGTTCAGTCTGTCCGACTGTTAGCGACCCCATGGACTGCAGCCCACCAGGCTACTCCGTCCATTGGATTTTCCAGGCAAGAGTACTGAGGTGGGGTGCCATTGCCTTCCCCAAAAACGGTTATGACAAGTCAAAGTCAGCTATGATGTCTTGTGTGGGTCAAAAGGGCCTTAGGTACCTCAATAGCTTTTGTATTGACATCAGTGTATGATCACGTGGTACAAAACAAATGGACCCACAGAACATGAGAATTAAGATCAACGCTTGGTGTCATCAGGCTAACTCTGAGAGCCAGAGAGGTGAAAAAACTTGCTCAAGTTGGCACAGCTAGCCAGGCAAGGTGAGAAATGGCATGAAGGCGAGACCTTTCTCTTTGTCCCAGGGTCCTTTCTATTGCTTACACAGGGTGCCAAAACAAGACCCTGAGTTCCCAAGAAAAATGCAAATTCTTTTTTTTCAGATTTTTTGCTCATAATTTTATTGAGATATCATTTACACATTTAATGTGGATAAATACCCAGACGAGTTCCAGTTTCTCCACAACCTTGCCAACTCTAGTCTTTTTAAAAATCATCGCCATTCTGACAGATGTGAGATGAGCTCTCTTGTGGCTTTTTTTTTTCTTTTAACTTTTTATTTCGCACTGGAGTATAACTGATAATGTTTTGATAGTTTCAGGGGAATAGCTAAGGGACTCACTCATACATATACATGTATCCATTCTCGCCTAAACCCCCCTCCCATCCAGGATGCCACGTAAGATTGAGCAGAGTTCTCTGTGCTATAACAGTAGGTGCTTGTTGGCTACCCATTTTAAATACAGCAGTGTGTACCCGTCCGTCCCAAACTATCTCTCTATTCCCTAACTATCCCTTCGCCCCTGGCAACCATAAGTTCGTTCTCTAAGTCTGTGCGTCTCTGTTCTGTAAGTAGATTATTTTGTATCATTTCTGAAAAACTCAAATTCTGTTCTATGTCTTCTGAGGCATCAGGAGGGTATGATTCCCTCCAGAAAGGATTCCACTGCAAATGAGGACAATGAAGAAAAGTCTGTGGGATTTCCCTGGCAGTCCAGTGGTTAGGATTCCAGTCTTCCAATGCAAGGGGCCTGGGTTCGACCACTGGTCAGGGAACTAAGTCCCATTGACCAAGTGGCCTAATTAAAAAAAAAAAAAATTTTTTTTTTAAAAGAAGACTGAGAGCTTAAAAAGGTCTACTGGGGAACTGATGCCCACAGACACACTGCCAGCTCTCTAGAAGCAGAGTCTAACCCTGAGGAAGCTGATGAGAGAGGTTTTCCTGTGGCGAGAAGGAAGGGTCCCTTAGGAGCCCACGCCGGCTTGCAGAGCTCGGGCCGGCAGACCTGATCCATGATCAGGCGAAGGCGGCCCAGGCAGGGGTGGCGCTGACAGGAGAGCTGATGGGCCGGCAGACTCCTGACCCCCGGAACGTGCCAGTGGAGCCTGCGCAACGTCTTGTCGGGCGTATAAATGCCCGACAGGCTATTATCAGGAGTCCACGGCCCCGCTATTTGAACTCGACGATCCTGCCCCTGACGATGGGCATCCTGCCAGTCTGCATTCCCACATCCTGCTGCTGACTCGGGGCCCACCCGTTTCTATATTGAGACACTCCTCTCTATACAGAACGGGAGCCGGGCACAAAAGAAAGGCCCTTTCGAGAAGGCTGTCACATGGGCCAACAAAGGGCAGGAAGTGGCGGGCCGGGCGGTGGCCCCGTGTCCGTCCCCGAGCCCAGCTCACCTGGCTGGGCTGTAGGGCCTTTGTGCAAAAAATGTCAGGCCCCAAGTCCCGAACTTCCTGCCATTTGTCAGGCTGTGCCGTGACCTGGAGTTCACCGAAATGCTTGTGGCTCCCAACAATACACACATGCATCCTTTGGAAAAATCCTCTCTCCCCGCTCCTCCAGGCAGCAGTGGTGTTTTTATGGAAGTGGCTGGGGTGGGGGTGGGATGGTCCAGGGCTGAGAAATGGAAGTTTCGGTCGTATTTCTTTCTTGAAGAAGCCCAGCTCAGACAGGGCCCGGAGAGGGCAGAATCCCAGGTGTGGGACAGGGGCTCTGGGGGCTGACCCCGGCTCTGCTCCTGATCAGCTTGGAGCCATGAACCTTCTGAGGCGGGGTATCTGTTTCTGTGACCTATTGGATTTTCTTGTGTCCCACCAGCCAGGTGCCCCCATCCCACCTGCCTCCCCTGAGGCTCTAGGATTTTACTGCCCAAGAATGGGATGTAATCAGCGTCAGGAATACCTGTCTGCCTACAGAGAAGCAAAAATTCAGGCCGTGTGTCTGAGACCTGAGACAGAGCTGAAGGCATGGGGTCACCACTGCCCGGCCAGCCATGCCTCTGGCTCCCAGGCTGGATCTGGTGAGAGCAGACGCATGAGGCTTCTCCAGGCAACAACTGAACAAAGACATCCACCCCTCATTCCACTCAAACTGTTTCCACCTGGTGAGGAGCTGCAGCCAGAGGCTTCAGAACACTGGGACAGACGTTGATGAAATAGTCACCTGTCCCCTGCGAACTGAAGAAAAAGAAACAATGAATTTTCCGGGTTACTAGATTTATCCATTTGAAAGCACTGTCCTTTTATTCTGAGATTATTTCTGAAATGAAGAAAACGCCGTGAATTTTTCCATCCTGCTAAGCTTCCTCAATTTCAAGGAGTGTCCTTTACTCTGCGTTGATGTTCTTCCTATTTTCCTGGTGCTACTTTGTGAGTGTAAATATGTGCTTTTGTTTGTGAAATCACAGTAATAATGAAAAAAAAAAAGTTTTTATTTGATGAAACAAAAAACTGACAGCCCCGTGCTGGCCCTCTGATCAGAAAAAACAACCACTACCTGCAGCATGTAATATCCCCAAGTTTAGGAGCCATGGTCTAGGGCACAGAAGGAGTGGGATACTGGGCTGTCTAGACTACAGACCTGTAATGCTGATGCCCTGCAAGACCTCAGGGATTCTGTGTGGAAGTGTAGGGTGGGCATCACTTGTGCTGTTGGAACTCAGAGGAGAGGCCAGTCAGTGAAAGCCTTGTTCATGGTAAAAGGGCTCAATTAACACTGGCTGAACACATGAATTACTGGAAAGCATCTAAGAGGACTTAGCAAAATTGGGACTGGGAGGCAATGGGGTTCTTGGTGAGGAGATGAGATACACAAGGGTATTGCTGGTCAGTGGGTCAGCCTGGGCCGAGGCATGGAGGCCCCAAAGAGCCTGTATGTATCGCTGGTGTAAGGGGTCTGACCTGGCCTGGAGCAGAGATACTCCTAACTGGACAAGTGGGATGTGAATGTTAGGTAAGTGGGGATGCACCTTGGGAGCCAGACAAATATGTTTTAGCCTAGCATCCTCAGTCACTTCAGTCATATCTTTGCAACCCTATGGACTGCAGCCCGCCAGGTTCCTCCATCCATGGGATTCTCCAGGCAAGAATATGGAGTAGGTTACTATTTCCTTCTCCAGGGGATCTTCCCAACCCAGAGACTGAACCTGCATCTTCTGTGTCTCCTGCATTCCAGGCAGATTCTTTAACTACTGAGCGACCTGGGAAGCCCTCAGTCATTAATAGGGAGCCATGGAAGTTTCATGAGCAGCATGGTGCCAGGGTGAAATACTAACTGAAGACTGTTAGCCTGGCAGCCACGTGGAAAGGGCTTGGAATCCAGAACCCAGGGATTCTGTCAGAGGGCTCCAGCCTGCAAGGACAGGGACGGGGCCTTGGGCGGTGGTGCTGGTGCGGGGCAACACCAGGATGGGATGGAAAGGGTGCTGGACTGTGCCTGAGATTTTAATCCAGGAGCCTAGAAGAGTTTTGACCTGACTGAATGAGGGGAACTGTGGGTGAGGTGGGAGGTTTGGAAGAAGCCACAGGATGAGCTTGATCTTGAGCTTTCCAGTTCTGAGGGGATGGCTGGGTCCTCAAGGACAAGTCCAGCCTCCCAGTGCTGGAGTGAGAGCACAGGGAGCAGCGTGACCACCTTGCCCAGGCAGCAGAGAGAGGCCGCCTGGCTTCTGAGCAGGGCCTGCAGTTTGGGGATCTGGTGAGCGTGGAGATGCCGGCCCTTCCCGGACCGTCTCCAGTTTGGCCTAATAATGTGTGGAATTCGGGCCCAGATGAAAGGCATTTAAAACTGCCAGTGATGAACGGCCCCTCTCCCCGAGAGGGAGGCTGTCAGAAGGTCTGCATGCTCCGGCAGCTGAGATAACCCCAGGTTATTTCAGGAAGAGAGCACTAAGAAGATAAACAGGTCAGTGGCCAGCAGATGGACAGATAACCTGCCTTATCCGAGCCAAGGCAAGAGAGGGCCCTCCCGGGACAGGGTTGTCTGAGACAGGAAGGTGCCAAAGTGCCTCAGAGGGAGAACAAGACGGGAGCAGGACCGGGGCTGTGGCTCAGCTGGGGAGGGGCCACTCCACTGCCTAGTCCAGTCTCTCCCTGGGCAGCAGACAGAAGTCCCTCTGATCCTGCTGGGAAGTGGAGGCTGGAGTTCCCTGTTGTTGCCATTCTGTCGCTTAGTCATGTCCAGCTCTCTGCGACCACATAGATTGTAGCACGCCAGGCTTCCCTGTCCTCCACTATCTCCTGGAGTTTGCTCAAACTCCTGTCCTCTGAGTTAATGATGCCATCCAACTATCTAATCTCTGTTGCCCCCTTCTCCTCCTGCTCTTGATCTTTCCCAGCATCAGGGTGTTTTCCAATGAGTCAGCTCTTAGCATCAGGTGGCCAAAGTATGGGAGTTTCAGCTTTGGCATCAGTCCCCCCAGTGAATATTCAGGGTTCCCTAAGGTCACCCCAAAATCAGGAGCTCCAGACCTTATTCAAGTCTGAATGCCCAACAGCCCCGGAGACTGCAGGTTTTTTATGATTTACTCTTTCAGCTTGTTCAGGAGGCAGTTTTCCACCTGTGTTTATTGGAGGCACAACCCACGCTGTGGTGCTAGGCATGTGTGGGGGGTTGTGGTGTGGTGGGTATGTGTATGTGTGAGTGCCGTGTGTGAGGTTGGTGGTTGTAGATGTGGAGGGTGTGAGACAGTTCAGTTCAGTCGCTCAGTCGTGTCCAACTCTTTGCGACCCCATGAATCGCAGCACACCAGGCCTCCTTGTTCATCACAATCTCCCGGAGTTCATTCCATGATTCCATCCAGCCATCTCATCCTCGGTCACCCCTTTTCCTCCTGCCCCCAATCCCTCCCAGCATCAGAGTCTTTTCCAATGAGTCAACTCTTCGCATCAGGTGGCCAAAGTACTGGAGTTTCAGCTTTAGCATCATTCCTTCCAAAGAAATCCCAGGGTTGATCTCCTTCAGAATGGACTGGTTGGATCTCCTTGCAGTCCAAGGGACTCTCAAGAGTCTTCTCCAACACCACATTTCAAAATCATCAATTCTTCGGCGCTCAGCCTTCTTCACAGTCCAACTCTCACATCCATACATGACCACAGGAAAAACCATAGCCTTGACTAGGCGGACCNGACTGGTTGGATCTCCTTGCAGTCCAAGGGACTCTCAAGAGTCTTCTCCAACACCACATTTCAAAATCATCAATTCTTCGGCGCTCAGCCTTCTTCACAGTCCAACTCTCACATCCATACATGACCACAGGAAAAACCATAGCCTTGACTAGACGGACCTTAGTCGGCAAAGTAATGTCTCTGCTTTTGAATATACTATCTAGGTTGGTCATAACTTTTCTTCCAAGGAGTAAGCGTCTTTTAATTTCTTTAATTTCATGGCTGCAATCACCATCTGCAGTGATTTTGGAGCCCCGCAAAATAAAGTCTGACACTGTTTCCACTGTTTCCCCATCTATTTCCCATGAAGTGATGGGACCGGATGCCATGATCTTCGTTTTCTGAATGTTGAGCTTTAAGCCAACTTTTTCGCTCTCCTCTTTCACTTTCATCAAAAGGCTTTTTAGCTTCTCTTCACTTTCTGCCATAACGGTGGTGTCAGGTGAGTGTAATGGACATGTGTGGGTTAGTTTTGTGTATGGATGCAGTACGTGTTCTGGGGTGTGGGTGAGAGTGTGTAGTGTGTGTGCAGTGTGTGTGGGCAGGATGTGTGCATGTGTGGTGTGTATATGTGTGAGTGTCCAGTGTGGGTCTGGGGATGGTGGTGTGTGTGTGTGTGCAGTATTCGTGTGAGGGGGGTGTGTATGCTCAAGGTGAGTGTGGAGCAGGCCCCTGGCCCAGCCCACCCACCCCTCCCCAACTTCTTAGAAAATGCAGCTAAGCCTGCATCGCCTAGTAGGAGTGGAGGCTCTTAACGCCACGGGACATGGTCCAGACGCCTCAAGATGTCCCGGGAAGCCTCCAGGATTCAGCTGAAGCCCTTGGAGCCCTGCTGGTGAGACTGCCCTCCTTCCAGGGGCCTCCCGTCTCTTCTGGCAGGCGTGGGTTTTCCTGTCTCNAATGCAGCTAAGCCTGCATCGCCTAGTAGGAGTGGAGGCTCTTAACGCCACGGGACATGGTCCAGACGCCTCAAGATGTCCCGGGAAGCCTCCAGGATTCAGCTGAAGCCCTTGGAGCCCTGCTGGTGAGACTGCCCTCCTTCCAGGGGCCTCCCGTCTCTTCTGGCAGGCGTGGGTTTTCCTGTCTCTGGGTCCCCGTTCAGGCGGCTTCCTCTCTGTGGAAGGGCCGGCCCATCCTCTCCATCTCAGAAAGCACCTTCGTCCTTGAAGCCTCGGCCCCCAAACACTGAGCGGGATGCACAGCTGGCACTGTCCTCGTCCACACCCTCTGCCCTGGATGGGCATCCTTAACATCTTATGGAAAAACCCCAGTGAACTTTTTGGCCAACCCAATGTTTAAGTCAATAGACTCAGTAAAGAAGGTGCCCTCACCCATGTGGGTGGGGCTGCCACAATCCCTCTGAGGGCCTGGAGAGAACAAAGAGGCAGTGGACTGGCCGTTTCTGTTTGAGCTGAGATGTCCACCCTCTCCTGTCCTCGGGCGTAGGACACGGTGATCCTGATTCTCAGGCTTTGAGACCAAGTCCGGGACCTAGGCCCCCTGCAGCCCTCGCCCCCATCCTCAGACCTTCAGCCTCGGGCTGAGTTACCCACCGGCTTCCCTGGTTCTGCAGTCTGCAGACAGGATCACAGGGCTTCTCAGCCTCTGTCACGGCCTGAGCGGCATGAAGTTCCTATGATGGATCCCCCCTTCCGTGTACATTGCACACCCTATGGTTCTGTTTCTCTGGACATCCTGACTAATGCACTGAGAGGAGGTGAGCAGAGGCCACTCCTGCCCCCGCTGGCAGCCCCGGCCTGTGCCCTGACCGCTGCCCTGTTGTCTTAATCTCAGTCCCCCTGGGAAAGCCTGAGACCTGGATTCGTGACCTGGATCCAGGCGGTGCACTTAGGGAAGTGATCCCAGAGCACAGGAGTGGAGGAGTGAAGAGAGTGAACAGGAAGAAGGGCAGGCCAATCCAAGGACGCCTTGCAGGCGGGTTGCTGCTGTGCGGCCGGGGCTCCGTCCTGCTGGGAAGCTCTGAGGAGCACAGAGAATGGGTCTCGGGGAGCTGTGCCCCCGGGAAGAACGGGGCAGCGGTTATCGAGCAGCTCCTGCCCCCTGTCACAGCAGAGCTAATCTCAGCACCTGTGCGAGTGTCCAGAGGGGCTCTCCTGGTCAGGAAGGAGCGCTGGGGCAGCATGGTCACAGGTGCCTCCGACAGGCGCTGTCCGCTGCCGCCTGGGCAAGGCTGGGTGCTGCAGCAACGGGGTGAGAGCACGTGAGGCCAAGGTGCCGCCCGGAACTGTTACTGCTGGCACGTCCCTCCTGGTGTCTCTCCCTGCAGGTCCGTCTCGCTTCTCCAAGCAGAAGGCGGCCTCTGGTAGCTGGGTTGCAACCTTAGCTCGTCAGTCTTTATTTCCTCCTCGATGTCCAGGGTGCCGATATGACAATCCCCCTTCTACTGAGCATCTTTTATACTCATGGCACCAGGGGTGGTCTGAATGTGCCCTGATGCCTGTAATCCTAGTGAGAGGTCCTGTGGTAACGCTTTATGCACAAGAACACGGAGGCTAAGAGGTTTAGGCACCCACCGCGACAGAGCTAAGGTCAGAGTCCAGGCCGGCCCTACACAGAGGCCAGAGCCTCCTCGGGGCTGGCTGAAGGGAGAGCCCCCAGCTGCTTCTGTCTGGACCAGGGAGACTAGCGGAAAGCAGGAGGGAGGTGCCCTTTTACTCAGAGGAAATGGCTAGAAGCTGAACAAAGGTCCAAAGCAGGAGAGCCTGGGCTTGTGTAAGGAAGAGCGGTTTGGCTAAGTGTAGACATTTGTGGGAGGCGCTCCTAAAACAATTGCCATTTGGGGGGTGGGGGGAGTGGGGGGAGGTGGTAGCAGGCAGGGGTGTTTTTTTTCTTCCTAAAACTTAGTTGGCAGTGGGTGGGGGGGAGCTTGTGTTGGACTTTTTCTTATTTATTTTTTTATTGGCGTATGCTTGATTTCCAATGCTGTTAATTCCTATTGCCCAGCAAAGTGATGCGGTTATATGTTTGCATGAACCTTTAATATTCTTTTCCCTAGTGGTTTATCATAGGAAATATCTTTTTAAAATAGCTGCATTGATCTGTTTGCTTGTGGCCATGCTGATCTTCACTGCTGCATGGGCTTTTCTCTAGCTGTGGCAAGTGGGGGCTTCCCCTTGTGGTTTAGGGGCTTCCCGTTGCAGTGCTTCTCTCGTTGCAGAGCGTGAGCTCCAGGGCGTGTGGGTCTCAGTGTGTGTGGCTCCCAGGCTCTAGAGCACAGGCTCAGTAACGGTGGCACACGGGCTCAGCTGCTCTGCTGCATGTGGGATCTTCCTGGATCGGAGATCGAACCTGTGTCTCCGCCACTGGCAGGCGGACTTCTCCACTAAGCCACCAGGGAAGTGAAGTCACTCAGTCGTGTCCGACTCTTTGCGACCCCCATGGGCTGTAGCCTACCAGGCTCCGCTGTCCATGGGAGTGGGTTGCCATTTCCTTCTCCAAGGGATCCCGACCCAGGGATCGAGTCCAGGTCTCCCGCACTGTAGACAGATGCTTTACTGTCTGAGCCACCAGGGAAGCCCAGGAAATACCTTTTGAATTGGGGGATAATTGCTTTGTCATGTTTTCTTGGTTTCTGCTGTACAGCACGTATCAGCTATAAGTATACATAGACTCCCTCCCGCTTGAGCTTCCCCACCAGCCCTTGGGCTGGTCTTCTTAAAGCCTCTGTCCCACTGCAGTCTCGCCGAGGACAGGACCCCTGCTTCTCCTTCTTTGTGTGACAGAGAAGCAGAGAGACACCTCCCACCCGCCCTGTCCCCCTCCACCCCACCCTGTCGCCCGGTCACATGCATGGGTGTGTGTGCACCCTTTGTCATGAATGTGGTGGGTGGAAAGATAAGCCGCTCCTGGCCGGCTTTCTGGGCACACTCCCCTGGTTACGCTCTACTGTGCTAACCCACCCACCGGACCTACACTCCCCCCACCTGAGGGAGCAGCTCCACCTACTTGTCACCACTTCCGCGGTTGGCTTTCAGCCTAGAATAGTCCTAGCGGTCCTTGGGGACTCCTGTATTGTGTCACATAGGAACAGAAGCTGATTCCTACCAGCTGCCACCCTCCCAGGATTGCACAATTCAATGTCACCAGGAGGAGAAGAGATGAGAGTGCCCCTGACCTGTGGCCTGGTTGGGCCCGGCCCTTGGTGAGGGAGGAACACTTTGTCCTCAGTCTCCCTCCTGCTTGCCCCCCTGCGATGTGACTTGGGCAAGTTCTCTGTCCTCACAAGCCTCTGCCTTATGCCCCATCTCCTTTAGCTGGCCCTGGCCCCTGGCTCCCGACTCTCACCCCTCCCCTGCCACCCCACCTCCAACAGGGATCCGTGGGCTAACAGGCTCAGGTATTTGGGATATATACTCAAACCCAGAAGCGTATGATGTGTGTGGCTGTGCAGATTGCTCCCTCACCCCAGTAGTATCACAGCCAGGACTTCCTTGTGGTCTGGTGGATGAGACTCTGCCTGCCAATGCTCAATTCCCCAGTCGGGGAAGTAGATCCCACGTGCCACAACTAAAGATCCTGCAGGCCCCAGCTAGAACCTGGCACAGCCCAATAAATAAAAGAAGAGACATTTAAAAAAATAATCACGGTCACCTTTCCGTGGACTGGGTATGGACTTGACTCATTCTTTCCAGTGTCAGTACCTGCGTGTGAGGGCTTCCATGGTAAAGAATCTGCCTGCCAATTCAGGAGACGCAGGTTCAATCCCTGGGTCGCGAAGATCCCCTGGAGAAGGAAATGACCACCCACTCCAGTATTCCTGCCTGGAGAATCCCGTGGACAGAGGAGCGTGGAGGGCTACAGTCCATGGGGTTGCAAAAGAGCTGGAAAAGACTTAGCGACTAAATAACAAGAAAGGGCTTCCCTGGTGGTTCAGATGGTAAGGAATCTGCCTGCCATGTGGGAGACCTGACTTTGACCCCTGGATTGGGAAGATCCCCTGGAGGAGGGCATGGCAACCCACTCCAGTATTCTTGCCTGGAGAATTCCATGGACAGAGGAGCCTGGCGGGCTACAGTGCATGGGGTCACAAAGAGTCCGACACAACTGAGCGGCTAAGCACAGCATGACAACAAAAAACCTGCACATGATGTAATATTTGAACAGGTTCTCTTCCAATTATTTATTGAGAAACGGTCAAGGGCAAGGCTGTATTCTGGGGATCAGAATGTACATTCTAGCACAAGGAGTTAGGAGGTATAAAACTGCTGAAATAAGTAAGCAGCAGCACTATGGATGGTGTGAAGTGTTGTGAGGAAAATAAATTTGGGGGGGGTTGGGAAAGTGTCACTATGGAGGTGACATCCGACAACTCAGATGCAAGCTTTCGGATAATAAGATAGATGCCTACTTGAGCTGTATCCAGTGTGGGGCTAGGACACACCCTGCTGATGTCACCTTTGAGCCCGTGGGATGTAGATGGTGAGGATGGAGATGGGTGAGCCCTGCAGCACTAGACTGCCCTCTTATTCAGTGTCCTGAGGGGCGAAGGCAGCTGCCCAGGTCTGGGCGTGCGTGCACAGACCCACAGGCCCTGTGAGTCCTTTCCCACAGGCCCTCCCGGCATGAGACAGCCCTGGGCTGGGTCTAGCTACAGTACTGCCTGTGACCTCTTGAAGTAAAAGAAGGGACTTTCTTATTTGAAAAACTGAATTAAATGCCTATCATAAAATGCCTCTGCTTTCACAAGATACTGTATGTGAAAGTGCTTTAAGAAAAGAAAGTGTCAGGAAAAAAAAGAGAGAGAGAAGTTTTTCTATGAGTTTCCTAGGGCTGCTTTAACAAAAGCTAGGTGGCTTAAAACAATGGACATGGACCATCTCACACCCTGATATCAAGGTGTTGGGAGGTTGGTTCTGCCTTAGGGGCTCAGAGGAAGAATCTGCTTCAGGTTTCTCTGCTAGTTTCTGGCAGCTGTCTGCAATCCTTGGCATTCCTTGGCTCTTGGCAAGGTAACTCCAGTCTCTGCCTCTGTCATCAGATGGCATTCTCCCCTGGCGTCTGGTGCCCACATTTCCCTTTCTTTTCCAAACATATTTATTTACTTGGCTGCACCAGGTCTTAGTTGTGACATACAGGATCTTTATCTGCAACATGCGAACTCTTCGTTGCAGCACGTGGGAATCTAGCTGCCTAACCAGGGGTCGAACCTGGACCCCCTGCATTGGGAACACGGAGTCTCAGCCACTAGACCACCAGCGAAATCCCTGCCCATTGGATTAGGGCAATCCTAATCACCTCATTTTAACTTGATCTAATTTGCAAAGACCCTGTTTCCAAATAAGGTCATATTCACAGGTCCTCAGGGTTAGGATTTGAACATATCCTTTGGTGGACAGACACAATTCAGTCCCTAACAGTATCTAATGTCATCTTCATCATCAGCATCATCATTGCCGTTATCATCACAAAAAATCAGTGTTGGAACTTCCCTGGGGGGTCCAGCGGTTAAGATTCCACTCTTCTACTGCAGGGGTCACAGATCCATACCTGATCAGGGACCTAAGATCCCGTAAGCTACACAGCTTGGCAAAAAAAAAAAAAAATTCAGTGTTAAAAAATAAACACCAAAATGCACTATTGGCAAACTGGATATGGCTGTTTTTGTGTGAGTGGTAGTCCACTTTGACGTGACAAAGGCAGATTTTATAGGAACCTGGGAGAGACAAAGACTGAGGGCCCATTTCGCGATTCTCAAACATCAGCGCACACAGGAATTACCTGGGGTCTTGTCAAAATGCAGACCTCCGTCAGGAGGCCTGGGGCAGTCCTACAGTCTGTGTTTCTATCAAGCTCCCAGCTGATGCCTCTGCCACTGCTCCATGGACCACACTGTGAGTGGCAAGGGTCTGATGGATTGCCAGTACACAAGCCTCTGTCCTGCCTAAGGCCCAGGCACTGGATATCTTTGAAGAACCTCGCCCTCTTTCTCCCTTGACCTTCATGAATTCGAGAGCCAGTCCGGCAGGCTTCACACATGTCACTCCTTGCCTAGGTGGTCCCAGCCGTGATGTCTTTCCCTACCTAACCCGGCCCTAACATGGCTCACTGCTTTCCTTGGCCTCGCATTAGTATTCCAGTGGACGGCCTCACTGACGGTGGAACGCACTGCGGGAGCCAAGAGGAAACTTAGCTGAAAGGAGGCCTGAAAACACCACAGAGCACAAAACACACACATTCAGCCAGAAGACCCCCATTCCTGGACCCCATCCAGACTCGTCCCTTTATTATTTTTGTTCCCGTTCATCTTTTACTAGCCCTTGCCTGAAAACAGCCTGGGCGTTGCTAAGGTAACGCTGTAGGGCCTCCCCCCAGTTCGTCATTGTTCAATTCCAGCAGCAGCAGCCCAAGGAATTTGCTATTTGTTTAAGAGATGAAAGCCCCAAACTTCCACACATTCTTCTCCAGTTTCACTCCCCTCGAACCCTGGCCCAGTCAGAGAGGAACTCATGGGGTGGAGTGGACTCATGGGACCCAACACAATAGGAGGTGCTTGAGAATGGCCCTCATCACTCAGAGAGAGAGCTGAGATGTGTCTGGAAGGGGCACCAGGGCTGGGGGGTGGGGGTGGGGAACTGTCCTCACTGAGGGTCTGTCCTCACTCACACAAAAACTGTCCTCACGGTGGGAAAGGAAACCCCCTCCGGCGGTATGTGCCCTCCCAGCCTCAGATCTGGAAACCGCACTTCCCTCGGGGTCTCCATTTCACAGACTGTGACTCTAGGAAGGGTACCAGAGATCCCACAAGCAGCATGCCTAACCTGCCTAACTCCAGGGCACCGAGGTGCTTCTGGAGTACATACAGCCCCATTTCAGAAGCTTTATCAGGACACCACTGTGGCCTCCAGGCCTGTGAGGTAGGTCCTCAGGACGCAGGGTCCATCAGTTCAGTTCAGTCCAGTTGCTCAGTCGTGTCCAACTCTTTGCGACCCCATGAATTGCAACTTGCCAGGCCTCCCTGTCCATCACCAACTCCCGGACATCACCCAAACTCATGTCCATCGAGTCGGTGATGCCATCCATCATCTCACCCTCTGTCCTCCCCTTCTCATCCTGCCTCCAATCCCTCTCAGCATCAGAGTCTTTTCCAAGATTCAATTCTTTGCATGAGATGGCCAAAATATTGGAGTTTCAGATTTAGTATCATTCCTTCCAAAGAACACCCAGGACTGATCTCTTTTAGAATGGACTGGTTGGATCTCCTTGCAGTCCAAGGGACTCTCAAGAGTCTTCTCCAACACCACAGTTCAAAAGCATCAATTCTTCAGCACTCAGCTTTCTTCACAGTTCAACTTTCACATCCATACATGACCACTGGAAAAACCATAGCCTTGACTAAACAGACCTTTGTTGGCAAAGTAATGTCTCTGCTTTTCAATATGCTATCTAGGTTGGTCATAACTTTTCTTCCAAGGAGTAAGCATCATCTAATTTCATGGCTGCAGTCACCATCTGCAGTGGTTTTGGAGCCCCGCAAAATAAAGTCTGACACTGTTTCCACTGTTTCTCCATCTATTTCCCATGAAGTGATGGGACCAGATGCCATGATCTTCGTTTTCTGAATGCTGAGCTTTAAGCCAACTTTTTCACTCTCCACTTTCACTTTCATCAAGAGGCTTTTTGATTCCTCTTCACTTTCTGCCATAAGGGTGGTGTCATTTGCATATCTGAGGTTATTGATATTTCTCCCAGCAATCTTGATTCCAACTTGTGCTTCTTCCAGCCCAGCGTTTCTCATGATGTACTCTGCATAGAAGTTAAATAAGCAGGGTGACAATATACAGCCTTGACATACTCCTTTTCCTATTTGGAACCAGTCTGTTGTTCCATGGATAGCCTGGACCTATAGCTTTTCACCAGCAGGAGCGCATTGATCCAACTTTACTCTGCCACCAGGGACGGAAGGATTTCTCTCTGTCCCACCTTTTCTTTCTGTGTCATTCCACCTCTCTCACAGACAATCTCCTGGCTGCCCACTCTGTGTTGCATCCAAACTTCCTAGGCAGGAAAATTTGACTGGTTCAAGTATCACTAGCTCTAAGCTGGAATCGAGATTGCCAGGAGAAATATCAAGAACCTCAGATAAAATAGGAAAGGTATATCCATCTGAATACAGAGTTCCAAAGAAGAGCAAGGAAAGTTAAGAAAGCCTTCCTAAAGTGATCAATGCAATGAAATAGAGGAAAACAATAGAATGGGAAAGACTAGAGATCTCTTCAAGAAAATTAGAGACATCAAGGGAACATTTCATGCCAAGATGGGCACAATAAAGGACAGAAATGGTATGGACCTAACCGAAGCAGAAGATATTAAGAAGAGGTGGCAAGAATATACAGAACTGTACAAAAAAGATCTTCATGTCCCAGATGATCACGATGGTGTGATCACTCACCTAGAGCCAGACATCCTGAAATGTGAAGTCAAGTGGGCCTTAGGAAGCATCACTACAGACAAAGCAAGTGAAGGTGATGGAATTCCAGTTGAACTATTTCAAATCTTAAAAGATGATGCTGTGAAAGTGCTGCACTCAGTATGCCAGCAAATTTGGAAAACTCAGCAGTGGCCACAGGACTGGAAAAGGTCAGTTTTCATTCCTTCAATGAAGAAGTGAAAGCAATTGTCTTGAATGAAGGCAATGCCAAAGAATGTTCAAACTACCAGACAATTGCACTCATCTCACATGCTAGCAAAGTAATGCTCAAAATTCTCCAAGCCAGGCTTCAACAGTGCATGAACTGTGAACTTCCAGATGTTCAAGATGGATTTAGAGAAGGCAGAGGAACCAGAGATCAAATTGCTAACATTTGTTGGATCAAAAAAATGAGAGCATTCCAAAAAAGCATCTCAGTTCAGTTCAGTTGCTCAGTTGTGTCCAACTCTTTGCGACCCCATGAATCGCAGCACGCCAGGCCTCCCTGTCCATCACCAGCTCCCGGAGTTCACTCAGACTCACATCCATCGAGTCAGTGATGCCATCCAGCCATCTCATCCTGTGTTGTCCCCTTCTCCTCCTGCCCCAAGTCCCTCCCAGCATCAAAGTCTTTTCCAATGAGTCAACTCTTCAAATGAGGTGGCCAAAGTACTGGAGTTTCAGCTTTAGCATCAGTCCTTCCAAAGAAATCCCAGGGCTGATCTCCTTCAGAATGGACTGGTTGGATCTCCTTGCAGCCCAAGGGACTCTCAAGAGTCTTCTCCAACACCATAGTTCAAATGCATCAATTCTTTGGTGCTCAGCCTTCTTCACAATCCAACTCTCACATCCATACATGACCACTGGAAAAACCATAGCCTTGACTAGACGGACCTTAGTCAGGAAAGTAATGTCTCTGCTTTTGAATATGCTATCTAGGTTGGTCATAACTTTTCTTCCAAGGAGTAAGCATCTTTTAATTTCATGGCTGCAGTCACCATCTGCAGTGATTTTGGAGCCCCCAAAAATAAAGTCTGACACTGTTTCCACTGTTTCCCCATCTATTTCCCATGAAGTGATGGGACCAGATGCCATGATCTTCGTTTTCTGAATGTTGAGCTTTAAGCCAACTTTTTCACTCTCCTCTTTCACTTTCATCAAGAGGCTTTTTAGTTCCTCTTCACTTTCTGCCATAAGGGTGGTGTCATCTGCATATCTGAGGTTATTGATATTTCTCCCGGCAATCTTGATTCCAGCTTGTGCTTCTTCCAGCCCAGCGTTTCTCATGATGTACTCTGCATATAAGTTAAATAAGCAGGGTGACAATATACAGCCTTGATGCACTCCTTTTCCTATTTGGAACCAGTCTGTTGTTCCATGTCCAGTTCTAACTGTTGCTTCCTGACCTGCATACAGGTTTCTAAAGAGACAGGTCAGGTGGTCTGGTATTCCCATCTCTTTCAGAATTTTCCACAGTTTATTGTGATCCACACACTTATACCCACTGAAACACAGGGAGCTCTGAAGAGAGCTTGTGACTCAAGTGTTAGGAAGTGAACACTGCATCCAGGCGGGCAGGGGTGTCTAGCACAACCGATTTTCTGGATGTTCGGGATGTCATGGTAAAATATCAATGGTTGTGGAGCACATCTTCAGAGAGAAGAAGGGGAGTGTTATGGCTAGGCAGTTAAATACAATCCCTTTCCCTAGGAAAATAAGTTCTTCAATGTTGAAAAGCAAAAAACAAACCCTCCAAAGCAGGTAGGTGTGGACACGTTTTTGGAGATGTTGCCAGAACCCAGATGAGATCTCAGTGTTTATGGCCCCAGAATTGAGAATCGGACCCCCCTTGTGAACACTGTGATAGCTTCAGTGTCTGGAGAAGTGGACAGTTTGGTTAGGAAGCTAACGTTGCACAGAAGGGAGGCCGTCTTCCACCTGTGGTTCTGTGTGCAGCCACCCACACAGGGCTTGAGGCCATGAAGGAATTAGGGACTGAATTCCAGCCACAGCCAGGCCCAGAGGGAGGGCCAGCACCTGAACAACAGAGGGGTGACGAGGAGGCGTCCCCGTGGTAAGATGTGGAGCTCACACTTAGGCTGTCATGTCTGGAAGGGATCTCGGAGGTCTTCTTGTGTAACCCTTTATTTTTCAGAGGAGAAAATTCAAGCTCAGAAGTTAAGTGATTTGCCTGGTATCACATGATGAGTTGGGTGGCATCATTGACTCAATGGGCATGAATCTGAGCAAACTCCGGGAGATGGTGAAGGACAGGGAAGCCTGGTGTGCCGCAGTCTATGGGGTTGCAGAGTCGGACATGACCGAGCGACAAGATGCAATGAGTTGGTGGTGACCTGACCAACTCATTTACCAATAGCTGCTGCCCTTACCTTAGATCATTTTAAAAACTTAGAAGAAGATCAGGTCTGTGGGAGAGGTCTGGTGGGGACGAAACCTGACAAGAGGTCCAAGGATCTCTGAGAGGGGTTGGTTGAGAAAGTACCGGGGAACTGTCACAGACATGTCAGCTTCATTTTATCTGCAGGATCCCTCCTCCTGTGGGGCCCTTGGTTCCTTGAAGAAGACTTCATCTTGGCCACAAAAGGGATGTGGTAACTCAAGTGCTTCAGAGCATGGATGATTTGGAGTCCTGGAAAGAAGTGAAGGAGAAAGGCAAACAATATTCAGGGGCAGGCTGGGCCATTAGTCACAGCGGGGACCCCTGCTCCTCCCCCCACCCCACTTCCTCTCCTCCCCAGCTTTGTGAGTTGGTTGATTAGGATGCAAAATGGCCTCTGGTGGGAGAGGGGCATGGGTTCAGATCTCAAACTGATACCAGAGGGATGTTGTTCACAACTGCCAAAACCCTGCTGGCCCTGGGTACTTGGCATCTGAAATCACCCACCAAAGGGGGCTTCCTGCTGATCTCTTATTGGAGCCTAGCCATGGTGTTCCTGCTCCTTATGAGCGCTGTTCTTTGGCTGTCCCCTTTGGTCTCCTCACCACTACGGGGATGGGAAGTGAGAGGACAAGGCCAAACCCTTCTCTGTGCTGGGAGAGGGGAGGAATGTAACACCAGGTCCACAGGGGTTGACGTGAGGTCTGGCAGAGCCATCAGAGCCCAGGCGGCCTGGCTCCCAGTTGCGTCTGCCAGCTCATGGGTGCCTCGGATGCTCCCTGAGGATTCAGAGAGTGCTGGAGGACAGCTCATCTCAGAAAGCAACCTCACAAGACGCTAGGGGCGGGGCCAGAGGTGAGAGGGGGAAATGGAGTGAAGACGTAGCAAGAGAAAAACTGATCTCCCCACGGTTCCCCCACCCCGCACATGCCTCAGTTAGGTCTTTGAGGTGAGAAAACAGCCGCCGAATTCTTTGGGCTCTCTGCTAGGATCTTCCTTTTGAATGCAAAGGAGACACTGAGAGCTCGCGGCAGAGTTAAACGTGGATCTCCATCTCAATGCCCAGAGACAAAGGGCCAACGAATGCGAGGAATTTCCAGAGCGCCTCCTTCAAACAGCATCTCCCCCAGCCTCTGGCTCAGCTCCATGGGCGCTGAGGATGGGGTGGCAGCTTTCTTCTCCTGGCCTGCTGCCCATTCGCTAAAAGCTTGTATCTGAGGAGAAATGAAATTAGGAACCTCCCTGCTCAACCTCCTGCTTTGCTCATGTAAGAAGATACTTCTGTGAACCCAGATGGTAGGGTGGGCCTCGGGAGTGGCTTCCACTGGGCAGCCCAGTCTCTGCCTGGCTCGCCGTCCCCTCCCCCACTCCTCTGCTCCCCCACCACCCCATTTCCACACCCNGAACGCGCCATGGCAAACACGTTCAAAGCCGAAGCCGGCAACAGCCTCAGGGCTGTCTCTTATACACATCTTCAGGGAGATGGATGCACCTCACCCACTCTGGGGCAATGGGAATATTTTCACTTTCTGCCTGAGGCCTGTAAGAGGACTCCTCACTTGGCTCAGGGTTCTTTTCTCTTTAGCCTCTGGAGGTTGAACAACGATGACCCTATATGCGAGCCAGCAGGAGAGACACAGAAGTAGTCTTTTGGACTCTGTGGGAGAAGGCGAGGGTGGGATGATTTGAGAGAATAGCACTGAAACATGTATATTATCATACGTGAAACAGATCGCCAGTCCAGGTTCGATGCATGAGGCAGGGTTCTCAGGGCTGGTGCACTGGGATGACCCTGAGGGATGGGATGGGCAGGGAGGTGGGAGGGGGGTTCAGGATGGGGAACACATGTACACCCATGGCTGATTCATGTCAATGTATGGAAAAAACCACCACAGTATTGTAAAGTAATTAGCCTCCCATTAAAATAAATAAATAAAAATTTTTTTAAAAAGAAAGGGAATTAGCTTCCAGAACATCCTAAGGAGTAAAAGGAGATTGGAAAAGAGCCTGAGCAGTTGTCATTGTGAAACCTCTTTGAGACAGAGAGTGAAACTCAGTGCTCTGGGAGCCTTGGCAGTGTGGGTGACCATCTGGCAACCCTCATTACCTGTCTATTTGACACTAATCTCCTGTCCCTCCAGGGCAGGACAGTTGAATCTCTGGGAGGCCCTGTGATCCCTCAGGAGGTGAGAGAAACAGAAGTTATCCCAAGCCACAGATAACTGCTGGAGGAGGGGTTGGTAGTGATATCACTTTTAGAATTACACAGCCCGTGTAAGACCACACCAATAAACATGACAACATAAGGGAAATCGCCTAGCTCGTGGCTTGCCTTGACCTAACCAACTTATAGACTTGCTCAGGCTCTCCTTGCTCCCTGCCGGCTGCCAGAATAATTTCCTCTATCACTGACTCAGTCACGCCAGCACCAACTTTAAAACCCACAGCAGCACTCTCTGACCACAGCATCTGGCCCAGAGGTCTTGGTGTGGCACTCAAGGGTCCTCTCTTCCCAGCCTCGACAGCTCACCCCCCACAATGTCCTTCAATATGGCTGCCCTTCCGGGCTTGGCCGCTATCCCGCCCGTCCCTCTGAATGGTGTCCTCACCTCCTTGACTCTTGTCCATCTCTGTCCCACCTATCACGAAGGACACCTCCCATCCTCTCCTCCCCCCAGCTCCCACTTCAGTACGCTGCTTCACAGACTCCCTGCTCCTTCATCGCTGCTATCACGGTCTCCATCGAGCTCGAGCCACTTTTTCCTAAACGTTCTCTGAGCAGCCTTGTTGCAGGAAGGGGGACCCCCTTCCAGGGCCCTCAAGGGGGCTCTTGTCTAACACGAGGAGACACACGTGCCAACAGAGCAAGAGACTTTAAGGGGCAAGGGCACCCAGGTAGAGAGCAGGAAGACAAAAGGAACCCTGAACTGCTCTGCCCCTTGGCTGGAAGTCTCGGATTTCATGATGATGGGATTGGTTTCCACGTTGTCTCTGGCCAATCACTCTGACTTAGGGTCCTTCCTGGTGACGGACACATTACTCAGCCAAGATGGATGCCAGGGAGTAGGATTCTGGGAAGTGGTAGGACATGTGACGTCTCCTTTCACCCTTTCCTGAACTTTTCTGCTTGGTGGTGGCTTATCAGTTGCATGTTCCTTAATAGGAGCTTCTGTCATAAAATAACTCACACAAATGGTTACTATGGTGCTGGCCAGGGCGGGCAGTTTCAGTCAGTGTTTCCCCTAACAGTCCCATCTCCTCCCTTGATGTCAGGCAGGCCTGACCTCAGAGCCCTGAACTGCATTTTTTTTTTTTTTAAGTACAAAATAATTTATTACAGTATTGTATAGGTTGGCATTATTTTACAGTGAATTCTTTTCTCTCAACAATTATGAATCTAAATATAAACTTAGCGTGAAGGAAAACAATTTTAATTAGAACAGTTTCTCTAAATAAAATCTCTTTTAAATTTATATTTGTCTTAAAAGGAAGTATTAATGTTACAGACATATTTATATGGTTCTGAAAAAAACATATTCAATGATGCTATTACTGTTTTCTGTATAAGATAGAACAAAAGCTGCTGCTGCTACTGCTAAGTCACTTCATTCATGTCCGACTCTGTGCAACCCCATAGATGGCAGCCCACCAGGCTCCTCCGTCCCTGGGATTCTCCAGGCAAGAACACTGGAGTGGGTTGCCATTTCCTTCTCCCTGAACTGCATTCTTATTAGTTTTGGCTTCGGAAGTGTCTTTAGGAACTCACACGTATATTGGCCTCAAATGATTGGTAACCTCCTTGAGGTCAGGGGAGACTCTCTCCCAGTGGTTTCCAAAGTAAGGTCCCTGATCCCAGAATCAGCATCACCTGGGAACTTGCTGGAAATGTAGATGACACCACCAGGCTCCTCCGTCCCTGGGATTCTCCAGGCAAGAACACTGGAGTGGGTTGCCATTTCCTTCTCCCTGAACTGCATTCTTATTAGTTTTGGCTTCGGAAGTGTCTTTAGGAACTCACACGTATATTGGCCTCAAATGATTGGTAACCTCCTTGAGGTCAGGGGAGACTCTCTCCCAGTGGTTTCCAAAGTAAGGTCCCTGATCCCAGAATCAGCATCACCTGGGAACTTGCTGGAAATGTAGATGACCAGGCCCCACCCCCATCCTATTGCACCATCAAGTGGAAGCCGGCCCAGCAATCCTGTGTTGTAACAAGCCCTCCAGGTAACTCCGATGCACTTTCCAGTTTGAGAATCACTGCACGAATGCTCTGCAGAGTAGTGTAGTGGAACCCAAGTTCATGTGCCGGACACAAAATGAGTGAGGCCTACCAGAACATCAGAATTTGGAGCAGAGGCAGGTTTATTGCAAGAATTAAGCAAGGAGAACAGGCGGCTCATACTTAAAAGACTCAAAGTCCCTCATGGATTTCAGGGAAGAGTGTTTAAAGACCAATTTGGGGTGAGGGCTGTAGGTTGTATGACTTTCAGATTGCTTGGTGGTTAGGTAATGGGGTGATGTACCATTACATCACCTTCTGTTATCAGCCTTCTGGTTCCTACTAGTCTGAGGTCCATGTGCTTGTGCTCAGCCTGAAGTAACCATCCTCCACCTGGTTGGGGGCCTTCGTTCCCGCAGAACTCAGTTACTTGTATCAGATCATCCTGTATATCTCTTGAGGAGGAACCAGGACTCTGCCCCAAACTGCAATGCTTCTTTCTTGACTACCTTTCCTTTGTTTCTGCATTCCTTCTCTCCCCTAATTAGTAACTGTTTGAATCTGTCTTTCGGAACTCAGGGAAGGCCTAGGAAGCTTAAGCCTTTCTCCTATGAACAAGAAAGGGGGGGACATAGAAAGTCATTTGTATCCTGGAGAGCCCCAGAGGCTCTGCTTGGTTTCACTAGTACGCCATGCTGATTGAGCTTCAAAAACCAAAATTGGCTGGCAGATTTCCCTAGTGGTCCAGTGGTTAAGACTTTGCCTTCCAATGCAGAGGATGTGGGTTTGATCCCTGGTCAGGGAGCTAACATCCCTCATGCCTTGTGTCCAAAAGTGTAAAACAGAAGCAGTATTTTAAGAAATTCAATAATGGTTTAAAAAAGAAGTCAATTAGCCAGCTCTGTAACTACTACAGCCCCAGCCAGCAGCCTCTCCCTTTGATCTGACTGATCCCATTAGTTGGTAGGGGTAGGTACCTTGCCGACAGCAGTTTTTCTTCCCTTTGCTCATTGAAAGATGAACCAAGGAAGCTGCTTTCATTTGCTTTGTTGTGTCTGTCCTCTGCTCTCATGTCATGGAGCTTGAATGGCTTTTGGTGGAGAGAGCGGGCTCCCCAGAGGCCCACCTGTGACTCGGAGACCCTGGCAGGATTTCTCAGGCAGCAGCTGCCAGGCAGCACTGGGCAGACAGAGAGAACCCAGGCATCATTTACTTGGCCTGTGTAGAACTGGGAGGAACATGCATCCTGTACCCCGACCCCGGGCAACTTTCCTCGGGGAGCAGGGGCTGCCTGTGTGGCCGAGGAGGATGAATGGAGACCTTGTATCAGGACCTTGCTGAAGCTGGGAGCCGCAACACAGGGCTTTTCATGAGCAACCTCGCAACAGAGGCGGCATTGAGCGTGACTGGTGACCCGCGGGTCTGGCGGACGCGTGGCATCGGTGGGACAACATTGCTGCCCCACCTGCCTCTGCCTTGGCCAGAGTGGAGTGGGGGCTGTTAGAGGCCTCCTTTCGAGGGGAGACCCAAAGAGTCGTATTGTTCAGAGCTTAAGCTGCCCCCAAACCCTCTTATCACCGACTCGATGGTTGTGAGTTTGAGCAAACTCCAGGAGATGGTGAAAGACAGGGAAGCATGCAGTTCGTGGGGTCACAAAGAGTTGGACATGACTGAGAGACTGAACAGCAACAATGACCGCCCCCTCGGAGTCCCAGGCTGCAGCAGGGGGTGCGGGGCGCAGGCTGTGAGCGATGGGCTTGCTGTATGCAGGGAGTGCGCTGGCATGCAAGACAAGAACGGGTTAAACACAGCGTCTTGGAGACAACCCCACTGGGGCCTGTGCTGCAAGAACCGGGAGGAGATACCAGATGCACTGGGTCTTTCCAAGGGGCACCGAATCCCAGCATGCCCTCCACGGGGTCAGTGAGAGGTGCGGAGGAAGTGTGGCCCTGCTGGCGGGGCTGTGTGGAGGCTACAGGTTGGAGACAGATGACAGCTGCCCAGGAGGAACCAGGAAGGGAGTGACAGCGGGGCGGGGGGCATGGTGGGTTAAATATTTCCAAAGGAAGAGTCTCCCTCCCTGTATGCTGGAGAAGGAAATGGCAACCCATTCCAGTATTCTTGCCTGGAAAATTATGTGGACAGAGGATCCCGGTGGGCTACGGTCCATGGGGTGGCACACAGCTGGACATGACTGAGCACCCCATGCTTACACATATCCTCTGTCCACCTATAGCTGACCTTCACCTCGACAAGGAGGTTGCTGGATCAATTTGCCCTGGCTTCCTCTCCTCTCTTCTCCTGTCTCCATTTCTTTTCTTTCTTCAGTTTTTGGCCATGCTGTGTGGCATGTGGGATCTTAGTTCCTCAACCAGGCACTGAACCTGTGCCCCCTGTATTGGGAGGGAAGGGTCTCAACCACTGGCCCACCATGGACGTTCCCTGTCTCCTTTCTGAGGGTGACCAGCTGTTACGGTTTACTCAGGGCCAAAGGATTTGCAGGAATGTGGGACCTTCAGTAATAGAACTGGGAGAGCTGGTCACCCTACTTGCATCTTTGATACCTTCTACTACATTTGAAAGTTGTTATACTTGTCTCCCACCCCTCCCCCACCACAATCTGACAATCAGACAGGAATGAGAACAAGGGGATAGGCCTCTGTTCTGCCACTTGCAGTCACGGTTAATGGTGTATTGAATGTGGATCCGGTAGATATGTTGAAGTCCTTGGTTAATATAAACTGTGGAAGCAAGTTATGGCCAATGGTTTATTTAGGATTCACTAGGAGAAGGTGACTGTGTTTTCTCTGTTTTCACTCTTGTGGCCCATCCCATGTCTCTTTGCTCCTTTGTAAGGACTCTTGTCTCTGCCTGGCAGATCCCACCATCCCTCAAATCAGTCCAGGCTGTGTGATGTTGCCTCCCATGTGCTCCCAACATCATATGTGAGATGGATAGACATGCATACGTACGTGCATATAACACTCTTTCAGCTCTTTTCCGAATCTGCTCCAGTAGAATGTGATCCTCTTAAAGAAAGGATTGTTTTAATTTTCTATATCCACTGCTACCGGCCTCCCTGGTGGCTCAGGGGTAAAGAATCTGCCTGCAATGCAGGAGATGCAGGAGGCATGGGTTTGATCCTTGGGTTGGGAAAATCTCCTGGAATAGGAAATGGCAACCCACTCCGGTGTTCTTGCGGGAAAATCCCGTGGACAGGAGCCTGGCAGGCTATCGTCCATGGGGTCACAAAAGAGTAGAGAGATACTAAGCTCAACACACATCCACTGCTACCTGGAAGGTTCAGTAAATGTTTGCTAATAAATGAACAAATGAGTAAATTATCCCCATCCAGGTGAGAGGATCTGGGAAGACTCCCTGGACGAAGGAGTCTAGAAGGATGACTTGGGTACTGTGGGGCAGAGACGGAGCAGCAGGCGGCCTTCTGGGATGGAGCTGTGTGACACCAGCCAGAGCCATGGCCTGTTTCTGCTGGCCTTCCCCTGCACCCCCCGCCCGCAACACACACACCCCTGCCCCTGTCTCCACAGCAACCCTGAGTCAGTCCCCCTCCATATCTGCCCTCCCAGAGCTGGGCCACTGTCACCATCGAGCAGCGATGACTCTCTGATCCCTGGAGTTCAGTTTTCTCCCTGAGCCTGACAGGCAGGCCTCGGAGAGTCGGGGAGCAGCCCTGGAGACCACTCAAAATGACAGGGTCAAACATTTTCCTTGATTTCCAAGGAAAATGCTGTTGTGTTTTCACTCTTTCATCAGAAATAAACGAATAATCCCAGCCAGGTCCTCTGGGAACATTAGTGGACTCATGTTCAGCTGTCACTCTTGGGGACCCATCTCTGTCTTTCAAAAGTCTCCCCTGGGGCCCCATCCAGGCTTCTGGGGCAGCTGGCAGACTCTCAGGAGCACCTAGGCTCAGAGCAGGAGGCTTCCTGGATAAAAGCCCGGGGGCAGAGAGGATGAACTTGAGCTGAGTCCCAGGAAAGCAGCAGCTCTTGGCCTCTGACAGGGCTTGGCTGAGGGGAGCAGGCCAAGTCTGCCCCCCAGCCCCATGCAAGGACCCCAGGGGCCCCCTCCACCCGCTGTGTGAACCACTTTCTCTTCATTTTCTCCTTCCTTCTCTTTCTCCCCCCACCCCTCATTGGCAGTCCCTCCCTGAATCTTAGCCGAGGAGAGGATGATAGGTGGACGAGTCTCCCCTAACTACCCCAGGTGTTCTTTGCGGCACTTACTACCACCTGAAATAGATCAGCTGTTTTGCACTTGTTTCCCAGACCTGAATGAGGGCACAGACTAGTATATGCACCACTGTGTCCCAGCATTTCCAACAGCGCCCAGTGCATCATAGTTCATGAGTGACTGAAGGAGGCCACATATTGAGTCCCAGGCCCCAGATTCTGTGTTTGGAAGGTTTCTGGACAGACAACTGGGACCCAGAGACAGGAGAAAGCCCTCTGCAGTTCTGTAACTAGCTCATTTTTTTNCTCCATTTCTTTTCTTTCTTCAGTTTTTGGCCATGCTGTGTGGCATGTGGGATCTTAGTTCCTCAACCAGGCACTGAACCTGTGCCCCCTGTATTGGGAGGGAAGGGTCTCAACCACTGGCCCACCATGGACGTTCCCTGTCTCCTTTCTGAGGGTGACCAGCTGTTACGGTTTACTCAGGGCCAAAGGATTTGCAGGAATGTGGGACCTTCAGTAATAGAACTGGGAGAGCTGGTCACCCTACTTGCATCTTTGATACCTTCTACTACATTTGAAAGTTGTTATACTTGTCTCCCACCCCTCCCCCACCACAATCTGACAATCAGACGGGAATGAGAACAAGGGGATAGGCCTCTGTTCTGCCACTTGCAGTCACGGTTAATGGTGTATTGAATGTGGATCCGGTAGATATGTTGAAGTCCTTGGTTAATATAAACTGTGGAAGCAAGTTATGGCCAATGGTTTATTTAGGATTCACTAGGAGAAGGTGACTGTGTTTTCTCTGTTTTCACTCTTGTGGCCCATCCCATGTCTCTTTGCTCCTTTGTAAGGACTCTTGTCTCTGCCTGGCAGATCCCACCATCCCTCAAATCAGTCCAGGCTGTGTGATGTTGCCTCCCATGTGCTCCCAACATCATATGTGAGATGGATAGACATGCATACGTACGTGCATATAACACTCTTTCAGCTCTTTTCCGAATCTGCTCCAGTAGAATGTGATCCTCTTAAAGAAAGGATTGTTTTAATTTTCTATATCCACTGCTACCGGCCTCCCTGGTGGCTCAGGGGTAAAGAATCTGCCTGCAATGCAGGAGATGCAGGAGGCATGGGTTTGATCCTTGGGTTGGGAAAATCTCCTGGAATAGGAAATGGCAACCCACTCCGGTGTTCTTGCGGGAAAATCCCGTGGACAGGAGCCTGGCAGGCTATCGTCCATGGGGTCACAAAAGAGTCGAGAGATACTAAGCTCAACACACATCCACTGCTACCTGGAAGGTTCAGTAAATGTTTGCTAATAAATGAACAAATGAGTAAATTATCCCCATCCAGGTGAGAGGATCTGGGAAGACTCCCTGGACGAAGGAGTCTAGAAGGATGACTTGGGTACTGTGGGGCAGAGACGGAGCAGCAGGCGGCCTTCTGGGATGGAGCTGTGTGACACCAGCCAGAGCCATGGCCTGTTTCTGCTGGCCTTCCCCTGCACCCCCCGCCCGCAACACACACACCCCTGCCCCTGTCTCCACAGCAACCCTGAGTCAGTCCCCCTCCATATCTGCCCTCCCAGAGCTGGGCCACTGTCACCATCGAGCAGCGATGACTCTCTGATCCCTGGAGTTCAGTTTTCTCCCTGAGCCTGACAGGCAGGCCTCGGAGAGTCGGGGAGCAGCCCTGGAGACCACTCAAAATGACAGGGTCAAACATTTTCCTTGATTTCCAAGGAAAATGCTGTTGTGTTTTCACTCTTTCATCAGAAATAAACGAATAATCCCAGCCAGGTCCTCTGGGAACATTAGTGGACTCATGTTCAGCTGTCACTCTTGGGGACCCATCTCTGTCTTTCGAAAGTCTCCCCTGGGGCCCCATCCAGGCTTCTGGGGCAGCTGGCAGACTCTCAGGAGCACCTAGGCTCAGAGCAGGAGGCTTCCTGGATAAAAGCCCGGGGGCAGAGAGGATGAACTTGAGCTGAGTCCCAGGAAAGCAGCAGCTCTTGGCCTCTGACAGGGCTTGGCTGAGGGGAGCAGGCCAAGTCTGCCCCCCAGCCCCATGCAAGGACCCCAGGGGCCCCCTCCACCCGCTGTGTGAACCACTTTCTCTTCATTTTCTCCTTCCTTCTCTTTCTCCCCCCACCCCTCATTGGCAGTCCCTCCCTGAATCTTAGCCGAGGAGAGGATGATAGGTGGACGAGTCTCCCCTAACTACCCCAGGTGTTCTTTGCGGCACTTACTACCACCTGAAATAGATCAGCTGTTTTGCACTTGTTTCCCAGACCTGAATGAGGGCACAGACTAGTATATGCACCACTGTGTCCCAGCATTTCCAACAGCGCCCAGTGCATCATAGTTCATGAGTGACTGAAGGAGGCCACATATTGAGTCCCAGGCCCCAGATTCTGTGTTTGGAAGGTTTCTGGACAGACAACTGGGACCCAGAGACAGGAGAAAGCCCTCTGCAGTTCTGTAACTAGCTCATTTTTTTTTAAGTTTTTTTTTTAATGTGGACTATTTTTTAAAAAGTCTTTATTGAATTTGTTACAATTCTGCTTCTGTTTTATGTTTTATGCCCAAGGTATGTGGGATCTTAGCTTTCTGACCAGGGATTGAACATGCACCCCCTGCTTTGGAAGATGAATTCTTAACCATTGGATCTCCAGGGAAGCCTCAACCACTTTTTTTTCCAACCACATCTTTTAACCTCGAGGGAGTCACAGAAGCAGAAGGAGGTTCTAGGGTACAGGGCATGAGGGCCAGGCCCTATCACTTGCCCGCAATGGCACCCCACTCCAGTACTCTTGCCTGGAAAATCCCATGGGTGGAAGAGCCTGGTAGGCTGCAGTCCATGGGGTCGCTAGGAGTCAGACACGACTGAGCGACTTCACTTTCACTTTTCACTTTCATGCATTGGAGAAGGAAGTGGCAATCCACTCCAGTGTTCTTGCCTGGAGAATCCCAGGGACGGGGGAGCCTGGTGGGCTGCCGTCTATGGGGTCGCACAGAGTTGGACACGACTGAAGCGACTCAGCAGCAGCAGCAGCAGCTGAGTTCTTATCTTCCGTGTCCCCCAGCACTGCCTGTCTGGTGGCCAGGGCTCCGCTGCTGACATGGAGTCTGGCCCTGGGAGGGACCGGATGATCCCGTGCGCAGGCTCTCATTTACCGCAGGACAGGCTATGGTCCAGACAGAGCAGATGAAGTCATTTGTTTAAAATCACATTGTCTGTTTTTGACAGAGCTGAGAGTTTATCTATTCATTCATTGAACATGTATTTATGGAGACCCTGCTATGTGTCAGCACTTTGCAAGGCATCTGAGGTACTGTCCTGTGCGTGCATGCTCAGTCAAACCCACGTCTCCTGCATTGGCAGGTGGACTCTTTACCACTGAGCCACCTGGGAAGCATTTGACTTCTGCCCACATCCCACATCCTATTGGTCAGATCTCCTTCAGCTGAAACCCTACCATGCTCCATCCTCTTAGATCATATTTAGCTGACAGCAGTAGAAGTTGGAAGCAGCCTCGAGGTGCCAAGTAGACCCCTCGAACACTCGTTAGACTGTCCATGGTATTTATGGTTTGCCACAGCCTACCTATTTGGACTGGGCTTCTCAGATGGTGCAATGGTAAACAATTCTCCCACCAGTGCTGGAGATATAAGAGACGTGGGTTCAGTCCCTGGATTGAGAAGATCCCCTGGAGGAGGAAATGGCAACCCACTCCGGTATTCTTGTTTGGAAAATTCCATGGACAGAGGAGCCTGGTAGGCTACAGCTCATGGGATCCCAAAGAGCTGGATGCAACTGAACACAAACATACAACTATCTGGACCACTGGACCACGAGCAAAACATAGCAACCAGCCCCCATCCTTAGAGGCTTTTCAAAAGTCACCTTGTTACTGTAACAAAAGACATATTTTGTGCTCTCTTCACTTGGGAAATTCCAAACCTTGTGCCAGGAATGGTAATGAAGAACAAATATATATGTATTATAAATTACAAGATCACAAAAGATATTTAAGAATGGAAAGGAATCCTAAAACTGAAAAGTTTGAGAAGCACTGCAAAAGAGGGAACATAACGCAGGTATCCCATCACAAGATCGCTGGAACTGTAGAAAGGCCAAATAGAGAGTGGTGAAGAAGCCCGAGGGTGGCTTCACCGGAAGTTGAGACCAGAGGAACACGGATTGGGGTGGTGTTTTGGCAGCCATGAACCAGAGCCTCCTTTGGGGACCTCACATCATGAAGGAAGACCATCTGGCAGTTAGAGTGCAGACTCAGGGACATCTAGTGGAATCTGGGATCCTGTCAGGGGCTGTAACCAGTTATGGCAGGGGGATCCCGGAGAGAGAGAACCCAGGCACGGTTTTCTTGACATAAGAAAAGCCATTGTGGGCTGAAGCCATTTTTTGTGGTCTAAGCCTGGCCACAATGCTTGCTCTTGAATAGTCTCAGTAATTAGTGATCTTAAGGGAACAAAAGAACGCAGGGACAAACAACTGTTATCAGGCGAGAGAAGAGAGAAGTAACAATAGCAAAGATAACGTATCAGTTGTAAAGACTCAGGATTCTGCTTCAATGGTAAAGATTAGCCTGAAGAGCTTAAGCACCAGATCTGCTGAAACCTAAGGGATGATGATGTCAATCTTTTCTCATTCTGGCAACCTCTACTGACTCTTTTGACCTTTGTTCCGATTCTACGCTGAATTCTCTGCTCAAGCCCCTTCATGAATATGCCTGTACTCTTAGCTTAAGGCTTTCCCAATTTTGCTGTTATGGGAGTCATTGCTTTGGGAAAGATCCCTAGTGTTCTCCTTCCTTACTTGCCACAGGTCATAAATCCATCCTTTTTCTGATCTTTGGCTTGGTTATGCCTCTGGTAGTCATCCACCAAGAGGCAAATCTGGTTTATTGGGTCACAGGGCTGCCTGATGGGAGCTGAAAATAATAATGAGGCACAGCTCCTGCTGGAGACCCCACCCAGAACAGACAGAAGGGGGAGAATCACCCTTGTTCCTTTCTTTCTCCTATGTTGTTCTCCAATTTCACAGAACAACCAGGTCTGGAAGTTCTCAATTGATCTTGGAAAACATAGTTTGCAGGACTCAATACCAACTGCTACACAGAGCAGTGGAGAGCAGGGAATGTGGATCTGAAAGCAAAGGGCATGTGCCGGATTCAGGAAGGGAAGAAGAGAACCTGGATGTTGGCTCAAGGGAGCCATGGGGGACGAGAACGGTCAGCTCACGATGGGGGAGGCTCTTATACTGGTGTGAGTGTAGAGCAGAGGAAGAGAGAGGCAAACCCAGTCTGGATGGAGATACAGGCAGCAGAGGGAGATGGTGGACTCCAGGCAGAGTGCTGGTCTTGGAGATGGGGCCACTGGATATGGATTTTCCTATGGAAAGAGTTTAGTGAGGCCAGCTGATGGCACTAGAAATGAGATAGGCTGGGGCTGGGATCCTGGACCCTTGCTTCAGTGCTTGCGCCTGGACAAAATTCTCAACCAATAGAATCAAAGAAACTGTAAGGGACTAAAAATAACTGCATGTGGGCCTGTGCAACTGGGGCAAATTATAAACAAGATACAAAACGGCCAAAACCTGACTGCCTCTTCTGAGGTGCCCAGAGAAAAGCAGGGAACT
Organism: Oreotragus oreotragus; assembly: GCA_006410675.1. Lineage (NCBI taxonomy): Eukaryota > Metazoa > Chordata > Mammalia > Artiodactyla > Bovidae > Oreotragus > Oreotragus oreotragus. The sequence goes on along the minus strand of SJYX01020602.1, from coordinate 658,892 downwards.
GCCTGTGATTTCTGCACACAGCACTACCAAGGGGGTGGGCCGACCCCCTAAGCCGCCCCTCCACCCTCACCGCATTTAAGGGACCAGCTTGCCCCCACTCAGGGGGTAAGCAAGGGAGCCTGTGACTTGATTTCTTTCCTCGTGCTGGGAGTCCCAGTAAGGCCTTGCCTGTGCATCTTGTCTGGCTTCTTACCAATTTCTATTGATTAAAGAGATCAAGAACCCACATCAGTAACAGAAACAGGGAACTTATTTAAAAAACTGTTTCTATGCTACTCTTACTTAGGGTCTTTGGGGAGATGGCTGGATTTGGGGTATGGAAAGGCTGATTGTTATCTATAATATATAAAGGCTAACAATTTTCAAGACTTTGTGTGCAGTCTAGACCCCCTCCCATCCGACCATTTGCTAAAGATCTCCACCTGGGTGATGAGGTGTCTGTGCTCTTCCTCATGGCCTCGTAACTCAATTTCACCCTTCAGGGGTCTCCTGAAATGGACTTATTCCCAGAATCCTTCCTTTGGCTGCTAGACTAGACTCGCATTCCAGAGGCTTTATTGGCATTAGCAGTTTAACTTCTGTCTCTCCCATCGATCTAAGTAAAGAGGTAAGCTGAGGCAAGCTCTAATTACTAGAAATTGAGTTTGTCTATTCAGGGAATAGCAGACAAATTGCAGTTTTGCAAAACACCATCGGTAGCAAGCTACCACAACAGCGGCAGTTTCGGGGGATTTTATTACAGGCAAGGAGTACAAAGAGGGGGTGGTCTAGCCGGAGTCCTACAGTGAGTTCATTGGCTTGTTGGTCAGGAGATAAGTCTCTCTTTTCTGTAAATCAGGCATTTATGGGGAAACCAGTCTCCCAGGTCCAAAGTTTTTTTTTTCTTCCGAGGGTGCATGCGTGAAATTCTCTCTCTCTCTCTCTCTTTTTTTTTTTTTTTTTTTTGTGGTTAAATATCCTCCGGATCTATTTTAGATGGAAATCTTTTCACACTTTCATCTCAAAAGGAGTGGCATCTCTGCCACCAGCTCCTGGCACAGTGCTTGGTACAGGGTATGTGCTTAATAAATATTTGGTAAGTGAACTAATGGTTGTAAGAATATGTGGATGTCTGGGTGTATCCCCATCCTTGAGGTTCACACAGAGCAGCTATGCCCTCCCTCCTGTTCCCCGAGTCCCCCGAGGAGCCAGAGGAGAGAACTGTGTTGGGCAGCCTCACTTCCCTAGCGCATGCAGGTCTCAGACAAGAGCCAGGAGCTGGAGGGTCAATTTGGCTGTCACGTAATGGCAGTGAGATCTCGGGGAAGCCACAAAACTTTTCTCCACCCCTCATCTTCTCATGGATGAAACGGAGACAGTTGTGCCTGCCCTCTCCACCTCTCCAGGTTGTCGGACAGGAGGGAGCATTGAGGTTCTTGATACAGAAGCATAAACCAGAATTCACAGAAGCCCTGAACAATCTTCACTCCGAGCGCCGGGTAGCCACACTGATGTTACCAGCCCTGTTCATCTCCAGAGAGGAAATGTTAACTGGGCGCCCTTAAAGGGAGGCGGCCCTTTGGCTGTAAAGCTGGGCCGTCTCCTCAACTTCTGAAAGTGATGATGGAGGGAGCCTCTAGCACGTATGGGGTGTGCTGGGCAGCCAAGGGGCCAGCCTATCTTCTGCCAACACCCCCACTGTGGGGTTGGCACATTGGGCAGCTGATAACAGATGGTGGAACTGGGTGAGACCTGGGCCCAGGACACATTCTCCTCCTGCCAACCACAAACCAAAGAAATAGGTCTTGAACAGAGAGCAGCTTGGAAATGACACGTCCCTTCCCTACAGAGACCTTTCTTTGTCAGCCCCCAGGATCTAGGGACTAAAGGTGCTTCCCAGGTTGCGCTAGTGGTAAGAGCGTGCCTGTCAATGCAGAGGATTCGATCCCTCGGTCGGGAAGATCCCCTGGAGAAGGAAATGCCAAACCACTCCAGTATTCTTTCCCATGGAGTTCCATGGACAGAGGAGCCTGGTGGGCTACAGTCCGTGGGGTCTCGAAGAGCTGGACACCATTGAAGTGACTTAGAACGCATGCATGCTCACAGAGACTAAAGGCATGGTGTTTAGTTGAACTCAGGGTTGAACAGGGTATAGAATGGATGTCCTTATCCTGGGCGATGATGGCCTCGCTAGGGAGCACTGATAGCTGAGGTTTGTTGGGGACATGGGGAGGGGTGGCAGGCCTGTCCCAGGGCGGTTGCCTGGATCTTTTTCTCCTGGAGCTGCCAAGGCGGGTCTGCTAGGAGCTAAGGAGGGTGCTTCCTGGCTCCAGTCACTGGGACTGAATCACTGGGATTGGTCAGAGGTGGAAGCCACGGGAAAGGGCTTGTCTCAGAGTAAGATCTGAGATTCTGGGGGAGAAACAGTCTCACTTCCTCTCTTCTCCAGCTGAAATGCTATGTGACCTGCCTCTGGGTTGGGGCCCACAGAAACCCGAGTGGCCCCCACCCCCACGGGCAGGGGATTGGAGGCAAGGTGGTCTGCAGGAATGCAGGAGTCCCCCACGCCCTAATCTCCAGGGCCTGGGTGGAGGGCGTGGCTGGTACTGGCTAGCCCCTTCAGAGTCAGGTACTGGCTAGCCCCTTCAGAGTCAGGAGGCCAGAGTGTATGAATTATAGGTAAGGGGGCTGAGCTGGGCCCTTGGCCTCCTGTCCCTCCAGGGTAGATAAGAATGGATCAAAGGCACTGCTTGTGGGCTCATCCCTCACTCAGTACAGTTTCCAAGATTCACCACCCAGTGAGTGAGCGGATGGAGTGACAAGATGGATAATACATGTACTTAGAGAGGAATTTTTGGTTTCCTTTTGAAGTCCTTCACATAAACATCTTTGTGTGTGAACCAGCCTGAGTACCTCCGCTACATAGCCCCCATTGGATTTGACACCCCCAGGACATCCTGTAAGGTTGGTTCTGCCTCCTCTGCTGGTTTATCCCTTGGAGCCCAGATAGGCTTGAAATGAACATCAAGAGCAGCCTCTGTGAGCCTCCATAGGAGCCCTGGGGGAGCTGTGGCCACCCGTGCCAGGCTTGGGGTCAGCTGGCACTTTGGCACAGCCTGATCCCAGGGGGAAGTGTGAACTATCTTGGAGGTTCTGTGCAGGTCACACGCCAATCAGCCAGCTACATGTCAGGCTTCCCTTCGCTGCCCAGTAGACATCCTGGCCCTCCCTGCTTCCCTGTTCCTGGGCACTGGGCTGCCAGCCCCTTCGTCCCTTGCTGCTCCTCATTCAGACTCTAAAATGCCCCTTTGCTTGCCAAGGCTAGGGGGCCTTTCCCAGATCCTCCCCGCAGCCCTTCTGGGGGTTCCCCTTCAGTGTGCAGCCAACAGCTTTTAGCCAGCCAACAATGGGCACCGTGACTGCGTGCACTTTTTAAAACCTGCTTGGGTGCATCTTGCCTGCTTCATCCTGCTGCTGAAGAAGAAAAGAGCTGGAGGAAGAGAGACCAGCTGTAGGTTGTCCAAGTTCTTGTGGGCCCTGGCTTGGCTTCTGGCATGTTGCCAAAGCTCAGGGCTGGGGACTTCATCCACTCCCAGGATCTGGGACTCCATCCCCGCCCCCCACACCCTCAACAATCTTTCTTCCCTCCAAACAAAGAGCCTTTTTGATCTTTATCATTCTCTTGGAACGTACATGCCAATCGTCTTGGGTCATAAAAAGACTATCAGCAAACGTTTAGAGGGCACTTACTATGTTCTAGATACTGTTCTAAGTATTTCATAGTTATTAACTCATTTAACTTCCCTGGTTGGCGGAGGTGGGGAGCTGTCTGGTTGCTTTAATTATACAGTGACGTTCTCAAGGGCGGTGGGGGGGCCTGGGTGTCATGTCTTGTATCCCCCCAGATTCCTTGCCCTCCAGGAATATTTGCTGATTGAGTCAGTCTGCCCTTGGGTGGTCCCATCCCACCCAGCTTACTCACTTTTCCTTTCTTTTCCGAGGGTGTTCTGATTTCCTGCCCTTTCCTGCATTCTCAGGAGGAATGAGTGATGGGAGTGACCTGGAGAGGCCCGGGGCCACCGGATGCTCTTCCTCTGACTGTAGGTAGGACTCTTGGCCTGTCAGTAAGAGGCACCAGCCGGAGCTGAGCAGAGCAAGGAAGGTGTGGGCTTTCTGAGAGCGAGGGGAGAGAGGCACCCTGTGTATGCTCACGGTGATTGTCTCCAGATGGTAGATTGTGGACAATTTTTGGTTATGCTTTCCTGCGTTTCCTACCATGAGCAAGCATTACTTTTATACTCTCAAAAAAAAATGTTTATTGAATATTTTGTTGTGTAGTGACTATTGAGGAAAGTTTGAAAGGATGAATACACACGGCTCAGAGCTGGGCTGGCTTTCAGCAGGCGTCCATCCTGGTGGTCAGTGACCTGTTTTGACTGACCCATTCTCACGCCACCAACATTAGTAGATACTTTAATCTCTCCTGTGTCCAGAAGTCACAATCTCTTCTTTGCAAGGGAGGAAGATTCTATTCTGGGGCTAATGCCCTTCCCCAAGCCTGCGGCCCTAGTCCGATGACATCCTATATCAATCTCTTTGCTTCTGCAAAGATGCTCCGTGTGGAGGTTACTATGTCCAGCCTGGATTACCTGGTTCAACCTCCCAGCTCTTAGAGTGAGCAGTCTCTGCCTCTAAGTTGTGTTCACTCTCTAGAGCAGAGATCCTTAGCCTTGGCTGCACATTTAAAAAATGCCAGTGTCTGAGTTGTATCCTGTCCCAGTCGCATCAGAGCCTCTGGGAGGAGCCCGTAGCAATTTCCAAGGCCCTCCAGATGCCTCTGATGTGTAGCCAGGGTCAAGGACCTGTGAGGCAGCTGGGCAGAGGCAGAGAGGCCCCAGTGTTGGCAAAGGGGCCGAGGTGGATTAGCACTAGACGCTCTGGAAAAGGACACAGATAGGGGCCTGCCCTCTAGGGGCTGGTTCTCGATGAGAAAGCCAGAACCTGGGCGAAGAGGGCCAGGGACACTGGGAATTATGCCCACCGTGTCCAACCTGTGCCAGTTCAGATTCGGGTGTTGAAAGGCTGAGGAGGGATGTGATCCAGGCGGCATGAGGATAATCGGGCTGATCTTTCTGGTAGGAGTTCTGGAGGCAGTTTTGGAGGGGAGAGTCTCTCCTGCTAGTGAAGTGACTTCTGTGGTCTTTTCCTAAGGGTTTGCTCTGAGACCCTTACTGATGACCCAGCCTCTTTGCAACTCTGGCCCCAGCGGGCGTGGCTGACCACTCTTTAGTCAGTGCCCTGGCCCTCCAGGACACCCCGGCAGGACTAGGCTGGGACAGATAAGAACCGTGCTTGTTAACACAGCTGTTCCCTGCAACACCCAGCGTTGTTTTCAAACCTACGGAAACTTGGGTGCGGAAGTGTGGCTACATCCACCCAACTTCAGAGTTGGGCTTGGTTCCAAATAAAAGGAAATTTAGTCAGTTTTCCCAGACGCAGGGACAAAAATAGAGTTGACAGGAACCTCTAAGGGTCTGCTGGGGTACCGGGGTCCCAAATACAAAAATCAACTGGATCTTTGGTCTGGCCACAGCAACAACTGAACTTTCAGCCTCAACAATGAGCCCTGGAATCTGTCTACATGGTTCTTGACAGAGTTCTCAAGATGATGTTGTCTTACAAGAAGGTGATTTTGTTCTTCTGCTGGAAGCAGTCTTAACGGTTTCTGTGTGTTTTCTGAGCCTCATTAGCTGATCAGCTAGATTCTGGGGTTTGTGAGGTTTAAACAGTCTGCATGGTCATGGAGACTGTACAGGAGGAGGCAAGGGATTGGATGGTATGACTCATGTTTGGGTAGACTGGATCCCAGGATGATTTATTCTGCCTGGATGCAACCTGGGGCCTTTGGGGGCGCTTGTTCTGCCTCAGCGTCCCCAGCAGGACGACGCTCAGCCAGTGGTGACGTCACACATGTCCTTCCTCACCCTCCGGATGGGGCTGTCTCTACTGTTCTTTCGCCAGCTCAGCACCTGGCACCTTACCCACCGTGGCCTTGGGGGTCTCTAGCTCACTGTGGGTCTTCTGAGGACCTCTAAGTGAGCAGGTTTCCCTACATCCAGCACAGAGAGATCACGCTCTGGGGAGCAGCAGAACTGAGCCTGAAATTCCAACCTCCAGCTCCCCAGCCTGTCCTCCCTAATGGAGCCAACTGTGGGTGGTGAGATGGCCATGCCCAGAGACTCCAGAAGCCCCAGAACTGGGAGACTGTGAAGCATGAATTGTACAACCAAGGCTGGACAGGACAGCATCTCCATACGTTTGTGAGGGTGCTGAGCTGCAGGTGGCCTAGTCGGGGCAGGGGTGGGCTGTGTAGACAACACAAATATTCTCATTCCCTTGGGGAAGGTGCCAGAGAGCCCGGAGCCCCTCATTGCGTGGATGGGGAAGGGAAAGGATGTCAGATGGCAGAGCTGAACTCATTCTCCTCGACGTAAGAAACACAGCACAGAAGTGACTTGGGGGGAGTTGTCTGACCCCTGATCTTTAGTTTCCTCTTCTGTAAGCTGGGAACAAGAAAAGTACCTCCTGGGGACTTCCCTGGCGGTCCGGTGGTTAAGACTCTGTGCTTCCAGTGCTGGAGGTGTGAGTTCAACCCCCGGTCGGAGAACTAAGATCCCACAGGCTGCTTGGTGTGGCCAAATAAATAAATAAATAAAAATTTAAAGTAATAAATCATTAAAAGTTGAGATCAGCTACACTTAAAAAAACAAAAGTACCTAGTTCACAGAATATGGTGAAGGTTTCCTCGAGAGGATGTTTGCAAAGTGCACTGAAAGAGACAGAGAGAGAGAGAGAGAGAAAGAGAGAGAATGAACTCTGGGCAGAGGAAACTCTCCAAGGCTGAGAAACCACCTTTCCATACGGGCTCCCAGCTGTGTCCCTTTGAGATAAAGGTACCCCACCCCCACCCCCCTGGGGAAGTGACTTGTCCCTGAGACTTGCAGGGAGTCTAATAGATGGCCAGTGCCCTGAATTCTGCCTTCCCCTGGCTGGCCTGGGGCCCTGCCTCCCCCCATCTTGCTGCCGTCCTGGCCGGAAACCCACCCCATTGTCCTAGGCGGCGGGGCCTGGGGAGTCCAGCTGCGATGGGCTGACAAAGTTGGGCTGACAGTTTCCTCCTTTGACTGAGATAAGTTTGAGAGATGGCTATCGGCTTCAGGGAAAGGGTGGAGGGTCTGAGAGAGGGCCCCTGCCCCATGCTATCTGGCAGACAATTCTGAGACAAGAAATTGATTAACCTCCACTTGGGAGCTTGGCTGTGAAGGGAGACAAGCCCCGTTAACCCCTTCAGCACTCTGGGTGCTGTGGGTAGGGAAGGTGGAAAAGTGCCCTTCCCTGGACCTGGGCTGTGGGCTTATACTCACTGATGCAGGGCTGGGTGGGGGGCGGACAGGGGGTTTTAGTGGGGATGGTGCAGTCGCTCTAATGTTGTCCCAGGAGAAAGCTTCTCTGGGGCTGAGCTTGGGAGTCCAACAGATCTGATTTTAAGCCCAGGCTCTTTCCTGGATACTCCAGTGAGCTTGGGCAACCTAAAGTTCCTTCTCCGAGCCCTGGTTTTCTCATCTGTTCAGTGGGGCCAGAATCGCTGAAAGCATGAGGTTCTGGCGTGGAATGAGAGATCTAGAGAAGCTAGCAGAGGGCCTGACGCAAGGAGGCTAGCATAACGGCCATAAAGACCCCGCAGGGGCCTTGTGCCAGCAGTGGGCAGGAGCGCTCGACTGGAAACAGCCCCTCACATGCTGGCGGCAAGCCAGATGAGGCAGCTTGGCCTGCAAGGAGTCGCACTTCATTCAGTAGACACCTCTGTGTTGAAAGCTTGCTGTGTGCCTGACACGGTTCAAGCGGCTTGGGGGCAACAGCGAGCATGGCAGCCCCTGTCTGTGCGGGGCTGAGGGGCTGAAGTGGTGGGGGCGGGGAGGAGTCGGGGCTGGGTGAGCAGGAACCCATAACAAGCCAGCAAAACGTGAGCCTCTTAGCTTCACGGAGAGATGGGCGTTTTGAAGAAAATGAAACTAGCATAAAGGGTTAGAGGGCAGCCGGCCACACAGGTGTTATTTTAGATAAGGCCTGTAGGGAAGGCCTAGAGAAAGGGGTGATTTTTGAGCAGCATTTGAATGGAGCGAAGGTGAGAGCTTATGACGGGAGGGTTTTCCAGCCATTGAGGACAGCAGGTGTGGAGACACAGAGGTAGAGACACAGGCTGGGCAGGTTCTGGAAAAAGCGTGAATACCAGTGCTGATGGGGTGAAGGGGGAGAGGGCCTCTAGGAGCAGCAGCCACACTTGGGGGTGAGAAATCTCCCCTGGCCCCAGGCTATGACCTTTGTGCAAGTCCCCTGATGCCTGTGAGCCTGTGTGTGTGGTGTGTGTGAGTGTGTGTGTGAGCGTGAGTGTGTGTGTGTGGTGTGTGTGTGTGTGTGTGTGGTGTGTGTGAGTGTAGGGGGCATCAAGGAGCAGCAGAAAGCTGACCAGAGTGGACTGTGTATTTTTTTTGTGCATTTTTTTTTAATTAGAGTGATGAGAGGGAGCTGTTGTTGGTTCCTTTATATTTATTTATTTAGTTCCTGGTTTCTGATTTTCTGATGAAACTTTCTGGTGCTATTTGCTGATGCCAGAGGCAATGCTGAGTTCTGAAAACACAGCAGGGCCCAGCTGCTCCCCTTGGGAAAACGGCCTGCAGCCAGGGCAGTGCCCTCCACCTGGGAGCCAGCCCAGAGCTCTCATTAGGACCAGAATTAAGGGCGAAGAAGTCACCTGAGTCCCCAGGTCACACCCTTGACTTGACTGAACCGGGTTTTTCTTTCATTACCTTGATGCTCACTGGCATCATCTCCTGGGACCCGAACCGGGAGCGGATTAGGTTACAAACCCAGCTGGAAGTCCTGGGCATGGTCTGATGGGTTTCTTACAAGTGTCAAGTTATCACACTGTTAGAAACAAGGCTTCCCAGGTGGCGCTAGTGGTAAAGAATTCACCTGCCAATGCAGCAGACGCAAGAGACCTGGGTTTGATCCCTGAGTCAGGAAAATCCCCTGGAGAAGGAAATGGCACCCACTCCAGTATTCTTACTTGGAAAAAATCCCATGGACAGAGGAGCCTGGTGGGCTGCAGTCCATGGGGTTGCTAAGAGTCAGACATGACTGAGCGACTTCACCTTCCCTTTTCACTTTTATGCATTGGAGAAGGAAATGGCACTCCACTCCAGTGTTCTTGCCTGGAAAATCCCAGGGACGGGGAAGCCTGGTGGGCTGCCATCTCTGGGGTCGCACAGAGTTGGACATGACTGAAGCGACTTAGCAATAGCACTTGTTAGCAGAAACAAGGGTGAACAGAAGATGGTCTCTGCACATCAGGAAGCATGCCAGGCGGGGGGTGGAGTTTTGACAACTGGATAAACCAAGTGCCAAGACATAAAGTTCATCAAAAAATCAACTTCTGCTAATAGGTATCTCCCTGAGCTAAGCCCACAGAGAGCCTCAGTCCCCTGCCCCATTTCCAAAGTCTGGACTGTATTTCTTCCACTTCTTCTGGGTCTTCCCCAGGTTTTCACCTCCTAGTAACTGGTACTTGGGCTGGCTTGCCCATCTTTGCTCTCCAAGGAGCCCTTCTGGCAAATCTCAGGGCCTTGCAGGGTTCTCATTCCTTAGACCTGCCATTCGGGTTGCCACCCTCCACCTCCCTAGGAAGCTTTGTATTTCAGTTTCGGCTTCCAGAATGTCTCCATGGAATCTCCTCCCTCCTATGAGTGTCCCTCCAACTCGAATTCTGCTCCAGGGTCTCTTTGCAAAGCCCCTTAATCTCTGAGGACCGTCATGGCTACCATTTTCCAGGCCTAACCCCAAACGTCCCAGGCCTTGGCCTTCTGTGTTCTCCCGGGGACCTCAGGTGTCCCCTGCTTTTCAGTGTCTCGGTTCTCCTTTCCCAGCTCTGATGAAGTCAGGTGACTTTGTTCTCTCTCAACTGGCAGGGATAAGGAAAGGATGAGGGACGGGGATAGGGTGGAGGCAGTGGAACATTCCCGGGCATTCTGGAAGGTCTCGCTGCTCCGTGGTTGGGGGGTTGGAATGCCCTGAGGACCAGACTAGGCAGGTCAGGGCGCTGACCAGGGAGCAGACCCAGCCTTTCTGGGATGGGCCTGGGACGGGAAGCGGGTGGGCAGTGACCAAAAATAGATCTGGATCCATCCCTGGGGCACCCACGGAAAGTGCTGGTGTGGAGCAGGGTGGGGTGCTGTTTCCCTGATCTCATCCAGCGTCTGTTTTCCTTTGCCTCCCCTGGTGCAGGGCTGCCCCAGCTGCCCTATTTGCCGGCTAACGTTTATCAGGGCTCAGTTCCTGCTGTGGGCCATCCCCATCCTTGCCTGCTTTGTCAACCTGAGACCCAGGGTGCAGGCTGGGCAGGCTGGACTGTCCCTTCACAGTAGGGCTGTCTCAGAAAGGCAGAGGGTATATCCCAGGGGGTGGCCCCAAACTTGCCTTTCAGACTTTTCCCTTGAATTGGACAAGTGACTCACCCTGAACAATGACGTGATCACAGGAGCATGCTTGGGCCTGGCAGCCAGGCCTCTGGGTCATGGGTCGGGGGGCTCCCTGGGCATGCAGGAAAGGCACTCTGAGGACTGACCCTGATGACTGACTGAGACCCACCCAGTGAGGCAGAGGTGAGGTGTGGACTGCTGAGCCCGGAGGAGGGTGGTTGGTTCAAAAGAAATAGAGACCCCGTGGCTGGGAGAGGCTGGCAAGTCCCAAACCAAAGGCCACCTTTGGAAAGTGCTGGCCAAGCTCCAGGAAGGCGACTCAGAGAGGTGCAGCTAGCTCTTCCTGTGTGATGAAGGGAGGCACAGGAGAGGGCAGGGAGACTCAGAGGCTCCGCGTCACGGCTCCGCGTCACAGAGGCTCCAGCATCCACTCTGTCCACCTCTCACCGGCCAGACCGGGAGACCGAGTCCACCCGGTGAGGTGAGGGGCCTGGCTCCAGACGTCCCGGCCACAGAGGGGCCCACGGCCCTGCAGCTTAGCTCCTGGTCATGACTCTTTGCACCCACCCAGAGACACAACCTGGGGAGCACTTGAACTGGGAGCCTGGAGGTGGTGATTCCTGGCGCTGGGACGCTGAGGTCACAGCAGCGGGACAGCCATCAGGGGCTCCTGGCAGATGCAGGGGCCAGCGCTTGCAATGTTCTCATTTCTCTCTCCTCGTCTTGTGTTCAGCCATCGTGTCTTGCGTTGTCTTTTCCTTTCTGGTTGGGTCTCTCTCTTCCCTCCTCATCTGGTTGAATGTGGATGCTGGCAAGAGGCCTGCATCTTTCCTCCTGATCCATTCTGGTTCCTAACCAGTTTCGTCTCGTGGTTGTCAAGCATGGTTTGAGGGAGTAGAGTGAAGAGCCAGTGGACCAGAGGACGAGGCTTCAAGGCTTTTCCCCTCGGAGGATGTGGTACCACAGATGCTCCTGGAAGAGCCGGCATGTGCTGGGGGCTGGGCTAAGCTCTGAGTTACAAGCGGGAGGAGACGCGGTCCCTGAGCTCAGCTTGCTGTTTAATCGGGGAGACTACTGTACAATGCAAATAGCTGCCGCTACAATACAAACAACTCAAGTATTAAAGAGAATGAGGCGAGGGCTCCAATGTTAACAGTGACTTACGCCTTGTATGGTGGGCGAGACTAGGTTCAGCTCCCCTTTGTTCCTTCATTTCTTGGTTTGTCATTCATTTGTCCCTCCCTCTGTCCCTCCTTCCTGCCCTCTCTCTGTGGCCCCCTCTCTTCCTTTGCTCTTTCCACAGTCTTGGATGTGCCGGTTGGGCACCAAGCCTTAATTCCCGGCTTCTCACCAGATGCTTCTATCTGGCTGTCCCACAGATGTCCCCACTCAACGTGTCCCCCACACATCAGTCTTTCCTTCCTTCCCCACACCTTCTTCTCTAGTTTCTCATTTCAGGTGAGGTCATCACTCTGTGATCCCAGCCAGAAACCTCTGGGGATGTTTTAACCTCCTCCCTTTTTTGTCATACACACACATCCTAAAAAGGATGTGTGAAGACCAACTCCAGAATTCTTCCCAGTCCTCCCATCACTTCTTTCCATCCCCATGGTCATGATTAACGTGGGCTCCCACTAGCTGTCTCCTAGACCACTGCGGGCACCTGCCTTGTGCCCCTGGTGCCCTCTTTTATAAAGTACAGCCCTGCCAGGAACATTTCTAAAACACAGATCAGGTTATTTACTTGACAGCACGTATATGGAAATTATTATGGAGTAGGCACCAGTCCATTCTGAAGGAGATCAACCCTGGGATTTGTTTGGAAGGAATGATGCTAAAGCTGAAACTCCAGTACTTTGGCCACCTCACGTGAAGAGTTGACTCATTGGAAAAGACTCTGATGCTGGGAGGGATTGGGGGCGGGAGGAGAAGGGGACGACCGAGGATGAGATGGCTGGATGGCATCATGGACTTGATGGACGTGAGTCTGAGTGAACTCCGGGAGATGGTGATGGACAGGGAGGCCTGGCGTGCTGCGATTCATGGGGTTGCAAAGAGTCGGACACGGCTGAGCGACTGAACTGAACTGAACTGAGGCATCATTCTAAGTGCTTTATAAATACCAACTCACTTAATCCTTCTAACAATCTTATGAGGATATATGGTTATAACCCTATCTCATAGACTTGAAGATTCCATTAAGTGTAAGATATATCCTATTTTTTTAGCCCACTGAGAAATAAAATTAATGACACAGTGTATCCTTATTACTTAGAGGTTTTTCTTTTATATTTAATGAAAGAGCTCTTTTAGACTTGTTGACACATAGAATTTCAAAGTCATATATCTATCTTGTGCATATTTAAGAAAATTCATAACTGCACAGGGTCGCAAAGAGTCGGACACGACTGAGCGACTGACCTAAACTGAACTTACATAGATTTTCGAGATCATATGTCTGTCTTGTGCATATTTAAGAAAATTTATAGGTGCAATAAGTGTCTAGATTTTCTCTTTTTTTCAGCCACCCCACATGGCTTGTAGGATTCCATTTCCCCAAGCAGAGGATCATCTTCAGAGTTCCACCTTTCTGAATTGCTTTTAGGCTCAGAATCATCAGTATCTGTTTTTCTCTCACATAATTTCTCTGTGCCATTAAGAGTGATGCAGGATTTCTTAAAAGTGTGGATTTTCTACCAAATATTTGATATGCACACATAGCTGCAGACAATTGTGTTATTATGGCCACCTAGCCAGTGATTCTAAGATGATTTTAGATGTTTGAAAATGTGGGGAAGTGTGTGTCTTATAATTGATGAAACACATTGTCCCATTTGACAGATGAGAAAACTGAGGCAGAGAGACATTAAACATCTTTCCCAAGGCCACATACCTACTAAGTGGCAGAGCTCAGATTTGAATCCAGGCAATCAGCCTCTGGAGGCTCCCCTGGTGGCTCAGATGGGAAAGAATCTGCCTGCAATGCAGGAGACCAGGGTTTGATCCCTGGGGTGGGAAGATCCCCTGGAGAAGGGCATGGCAACCTGCTCCAGTATTCTTGCCTGGAGAATCCCATGGACAGAGGAGCCTGGCGGGCTACAGTCCATGGGGTCGCAGAGAGTCAGACACGGCTGAGCGACTAACACACACACACACAAAATCAGCCTCTGGGGTCTGTGCTTTATTAGAAAGTCTTCGCTGGAAATCCATTTCCTAGAGCAAATGAGATCCAGACTCTTGTCCCAATATTCAAGTCTTCTGTGATCCGGCCCTGCTTTTGTGCCTAGCCTCACCAGCCCTCAGCTAGCTTGTGGTCCAGCCGCTCCCAGCCAGGCCTGTCCCCCTCGGGGCTCCACTCCTGAGTCTGCTGCCCTAGGAGAGAACATAGATGCCCCTCAGAGGTTAAGGCTCCGCTCCAGGGCCTCGTCCCTCCGGTTACCTCCCCGGCTCCCTGTTGATGCTCCTGCAGGACTTGGTTTGTTAGGCCCCTGCTTGCAGCCTTCTGTGTACACTGCAGCCCCTCTGAAAGCCTGGGGTCCCTTGGGGTGGGGCCCTGTCTTCCTCTTCGGTGCCTCCCTGCCAGCGCAGCGTCCCATCTGTGGGCTTGACCGTACCAACCTCCCTTCCCCAACCTGGACTGACAGGAAGTGTTAATTTAGAATTTGTGCTGGATCTGCTTCTGTGACTTTAACCCTCAGCTTGCCGCTTTTGTTATTGTAGGCATATGTAAGGCCCTGCCTCCGGGAGGACGACCTGGATGGCCCATCTGCAAAGGACAGTTAGGAAGTGAAACTAACACATTCTCCTGCCTGAGGCTTGCCAGTCTAGGGGACATTTTCAAGGACTGAACAGTCTTTTTACTTTGTTTCCTCACCCCCCGCCCCTATCTCTGATCCAACCAGGCCCCTACAAGATGGTTGTTTTGAGGAGCTAGCCTGCCAGCTTCTCGGTCAGCCGGCTTCAGAATCAAGTCCCTTCCTAGTCCCAACAGTTCATCTCTGATTCATTGGCCTATCTTGTGGCGAGCAGAGCGAGCCTGGACTTGAAGCATGCGAGAGAATGCTTCTGTAGTTGCCACAATGTTCTATAGTTGCCACTTGAATGTTGACCAGCTGGGGACTCTCTGTTGGGGTAGATAATATCTTGTTCATGGGGGTGTGTTCTGAGAGTGATCCTGAGCTGTAGAGAGGCTGACTTGGCATGTTTCGCCCTAGAACACCTTCCGCAGAACCCCTCAACAACAGGACACAATGACTCAGGCCTTGTAAGCTGGAGAACTCACGGGTGTACGTGTGTGTGGTGTGTGTGTCTGTGTTGCTGACATGCACAGGGCAGGGCAGAAGTGTTGATGGACAGATCTTTTCTGCTAACATCTCATTTCCTGTGGTTGATGGATTCAGTGGCGCCTCCAGGATCCTCTCTTCTCAGTCTCCCCCAGACCGGGGCCAGCTGCCCCTGGCAGGAGGCCCTTCGGGCAGCATGGGACTCCACCATTCCTCCTCCACAGACAAAACGCATGTGGGAGAAGGGGAGGAGGAATGTTCCAGGCCAGTTCAGTTATTAAAGACCTCTCAAGATAATGAGGATCAAGGAAGAACAAAGAGGCAGAAAGGCAACAAGATTAAAAAATACCACCCTCCGCTCTTTGACCCTCAGGCCCAGGCAGAGGCGTGTGGCGGATAGTCAGCTGTTTGAAAGAGGGGCTTTCTGACTGCATCAGGCTGGAGGGTCTCTGGGTGTCCTTCAGGACACAGGAAGGGCCGTCCTGGCTTGAGTCTGTGGTCCACTGAGTGAAGGGGCCGTGTCTCTGAAAAGGAGCGCCTTAGGTTTGTGGGTGGTCATTCTCCCTAATGACACTCTTAAGATCAGGGACTGCCTCCCCATGCCGGTTTGCTCTTAATATCCCACTCTGGGTGGACTCTAAAACATGTAAACTTTTGGTACCTATTTATGTAACTCCTTGGAACTCTCTTCAGAATATTGATGACTCAAGTGGTATTCTCTTTCCTGTTCTTTCCTCTTTCTAAGCTTTCTGCTGGTGCTCTGGAACTGGAGAACCAGTGAGCTGCATTGTTGATCGTAGCCTCCTTTGGAAAGATAAAGTAAGAAAGGCAGGAGAGAAGGGAGCAAGGAGCGAAGGAAGGAAAGAAAGAAAGAAAGATATAAACAAATTTTATTACGAGGCATCACATCTGTGTTTTAAACATGGATATTTTACACTTGGGTCAAGCCACTTTGCTTCATCCTGGAGTGTGGGTTCTAGCTGAAGTGGCGTTGGAAAAATAATCTTTTAAAGTGTTAAGTCCTTTCAGTTCAGTTCAGTTCAGTTCCTCAGTCGTGTCCAGCTCTTTGTGACCCTGTGGACTGCAGCACGCCAGGCTTCCCAGCTCCCAGAACTTACTCAAACTTATGTCCACTGAGTCAGTGATACCATCCAACCATCTCATCCTCTGTTTTCCCCTTCTCCTCCTCCCTTCAATCTTTCCCAGCGTCAGGGTCTTTTCCAATGAGTCAGTTCTTTACATCAGGTGGCCAGAGTATTGGAGCTTCAGCTTCAGCATCAGTCCTTCCAATGAATATTCAGGACTGATTTCCTTTAGGATGAACTGGTTGTATCTCCTTGCTGTACAAGGGACTCTTCAACACCACAGTTCAAAAGCATCAATTCTTTGGTGCTCAACTTTCTTTAAGTCCTGTAGAGGAGCTAAATTATGCTGAATTATGAGTCGCTGGCAAATACAAAGTCACAGCTCTTTTCTGTCACTGATACACTTGTACATGGTGTGTATAGGTGGTTTCTGAGGGTAGGGCACACTTGCAAACACGGCTCCCAGACATCAGCCTTGCTCAGGCCTCCCTCTCATGAATGACCATCACCTCTCCCACCACCCCTTCCCACCACCCTGACATGTGGCAAAGGGACAGAATGCTAACCCAGGACACAGCAAGAACAAAAAAGTCATTAAGCAAAAAGAACCCGCTAACCTCCCGTTTGCCCAAGTGATTCTAGATGAAAGAGAGCCCTAGGGACTGGGCCAGTTGTGCTCAAGAAAGGCTGGCTTTTAGGGTTTTCTTGAGATGTCCTGGGGTTGATGGGTACTGCCTCTGGAAAGGGGGTGATTCGAGGACCTTGATGTCCTGCCCAACGATTGTCATGGAGCCTTTTCACATGGAAAGCTTAGGGTGGCTTTTGGTCAGCATCTTTCTCTCCTGTAAGTCAGGAGCTTTTATGGGAATGAGATAGGGATCTAGTATGGTAGAGCTGTTGACCAGAATGAGGAAGAAAGTTCATACTTTGAGGTCTTGACTAATGTGATCTTGAACTATCAGAAAAGGAGTGGGGGATGGTGATGGTCTAGGAACACGTGGGAAGTGGGGATCCCCCACCCAGAGGAGGTTGTGGTCTTACAATCTCAGGGTGTGGGATTCAGAGGTGCTGAAGATAAAGCCCATGGGGCTTCAGGGAGGAAGGGTGGGGAGGCTTCCAGCTCTGGAGCCGCCGCTGGAGAGATGATGAGAACATGGGGCCGAGGGACAGAGCTGATGGGGTGAGCCGAGGGCGGGACCCATGCGGTCCTGGAAGCCCAGCTGTTCCCCTAATCCTCAGGGATCTGGCTCTCCAGGGGCAGTGGAGGGGACCTTCTTGGGAAGGTCATGTCCAACCTCAAGGCAAAGGACAGACCCTGGTGGCCAAAGGCCTTGCTCCTGTCTGAACTCAGAAGGCTAGAAGACCGTTTGGGATGAGGGCCACATCGGCATGGTCCAGAAGGAAGAATGGAACCCACGGCTGGGGGCCGGTGGGCGGGGCCTCAGGACCAGAGGGAAGACTTGGGAAGCGCGCTGAAAGCAGCTGATGAGTACTTTGGGCTGTGCAAGCATGCTGCCTTCAGCGGGCACAGGACCTGCCAGGGCCCCGCCTCTTGCTAGTCCTGGGGCATGGGACCCACACACTGCCGTGTGTCTATGAGCTGGGAGAAGGGACCACTTATGTTCCTCTTCATTTTAAAGTCGGGAACACTGAGACTCAGAGGTGACCTTCTCAAGCTCACACAGCTGAGGATCCACGGCTGCGGATCCTGAGGTAGTCCTTTTCCCACAGAATCTTTTAGTCTTGACGTGCTGTGTGCTTAGTCTTGATAAGGCCAACCTATGGCAGAGTTTTCTCACTAGCAGGCCACAGTCCCCTCTGTGCCTAGACTCAGGTGCTCCAGGCAAGGCCAAGACCGCTGTCTCTGGAAGGCTGCCATTGGAATGAACACGTGGCCATCTGGCAGGAAGGGGTGGCAGGAACACTCCCCTCTCCCAGAACAGAGAACTCCTGAAAATTTACTGTTTAAGTTAAAGGAATGACTGTCTAATGGTGGAATTGCTGGTATCAGTCGGTATGTGAGCCTGTTCTTTCTCCAGTGCCTTCAAGCAGCTTCCCAGTTGCTTGTGCTTCTGCATTGATGTTGGCACAGGTGCTGGTGCTGGTATAGTATAGTCCATCCATTCAAACCTCATGCCTGGCAGGGCCACATCTGCACAGGACTGGGAACCAGATTGGGCTTGGTCGTATCTTAGAAGACAGAAAACAGGAGACAGAGTAGACAGGCGGTGACATGCCACAGAGGTCTGGGAATTCTGCTGGAGGTGGGGGGTTGGGGGGGGCTTGACCTGTAAGGGGCAGCCTGAGGCTTTTGGGGAATGGCAGAGGGCTCCGATGAACCTGCTGACTGTGATTTCCTTGCCACTGCTCAGTAAAACCACTCGCAGGAGACCAGACAGATCCTCCCTCCCCCAGAGCCGCCCTTATCACCCAGAGCAACGCCAGAGCTGCTGAGAGCAGGTACCTGGAGCTGCGGTCCCAGGTCACATTCTTTTCATAAGTGGAATAACACCGTGCCCCTTAAACTGCCTTATTAATTGACTCTGCTGCCAAAAAAGCGGTCCATCACCCCCTCCGCCTCCACCCCCGCTCCTTGTTTATGGCTCTGAAGAGGCTGGGCTCTCAGTGGGCTGACATGATGATAAAGGGCAAAGCCCAGACCCCGTGCGAGATCGCACGTGGGGGCTGCGGCCAGAGCTGCTTGTCTGCAGAACTCTGCTGTTTAGAGAAGCTTCAAGCGGACTTACGGGCTTCCCTGTTCCTGGTACAACTTGGGGAGTGATGTCAATGGTGTTGTAAGGAGCCTGGAATTCCCCTGGCTGCCTTCCCCGAGCCTCCCTCTCTGGACAGGTGATTTGTTCTCATGGATAGAAAACCAAGGGTACCCCTAGAAAAGGGGAACATGGTCCCCATATTCCTCACCAGGCATTGGGGTAGTCTTAGGGGGAAAACCCAGAGTGCCTACATGAGTTAGGGGATGAAGACAATAAATTCAAATACATCTGCCTGACCAAGACTGTGTCTTGGCATTGGGTGGGCAGGCCCCTCTTGATGAACATCAGGGTCTGGGTCAGCATCGGCATTTTCAGGAAGCAGCTCCAGCTCTAGGTCACCTCTCTGGCTCTGAAGCTGCAGGACACTGGATGGATAGACGCTGCGGGCACGGGAGACGAGGGGAGGACGGTGGTAATAGAGCCTGGGTGCTGGCTAGGAAAGTTAGCTCTGCCTGCTTGGGATCCTAGTTGACCCTCTCCGGCCGGGATCCAGTGATGGTCCTTCCCCTCGTCCCTTCAGTTAAAGGTGTGACAGACGTCTTGTTGGTGGCCTTGGGGTATGGCCATATCTCTTCTGGTTCCTCTCTAACCTGCACACACCTTTGAAAATAGATTCTTTATTTGAAAACTCTCCCACAGTTATCCCAGTTAGAGTGTGCCCTTTGTGTCTTTCTGGGATGCTGACTAATACAAATAGCAGGATGAATAGATAGAAAACCCAGTGGAGCCGAGCTGTACCTGAGGCAGAAGAGTGAGTGCTCGTGGAGTGTATGCTGGGGGAGGGTGAGAGGGGCTGGCGGGGAGGACCTCTCAAAAGTCATGGAATCTGGGACCTTGAAGGGTGGTGGGAACTGAAGACTCTGTGAGGCTCCCGGCACAGTGAGCAGCCGATTGGACAGAATAAAACTGGAAGATGATGCTGGTATTCAGCACGGGCTGCCAGCCATCTGTGCCGGCAGGCCACTTGGGTCTTGAGGATGAAGGCTGCACCTGTGCTGGGATGTTGCCCTCCAAGGAGCTCCTGTCATCTTTGCAACCTTCCCATGACCCTTCTCACTTGTCTGGAAGCAGAGGTAGGAGTGTCCCTTAGCTGCCAAGTAGATTCTAGATCAAGCTTCCTTGTACACCTAGTGCTTAAAACTATGCTTTGCATAGAGCTCAGTTTAAATAAATATTTATTGACTGGCTAAACAAGTGTATGAATGAAAGAATTGGGTTTTGTCAGTGTTTGAATATCTGACATGCTCAGTACTGAGAGGATCTAGAGGGATGTAGAGGTGGGACCTGCCTCGTTAAGGAGCCTCAGGCTGGTGGAACAAGCCACTAGAAAGGGACTGAGTCTGCTGAAAGGCAAGGGCAAGGTGATAAGAGTCCAGAGGAAAGAGGGGACCCTCAGAATGGAGCTGGGAGAGGCAGAGAGAGCACCTCAGAGGAGAAAGCATTTGAATGGAGTCTAGACTATGCCTAGTGGAGGAAGGATGGAGGAGGATTCTAGGCAGAGGAACAGCATGGAAAACATGCCTGAAAAGTGCATGCCATGTTTAGGGAAAGATGAGTAGGTCTTTAGGGGGCTTCCCAGGTGACGCTAGTGGTCAAGAACCTGCCTGCCAGTGCAGGAGACTTACAGATGTGGGTTCGATCCCTGGGTCAGGAAGATCCCCTGGAGGAGGCATGACCACCACTCCAGCAGTCTTGCCTGGAGAATCCTATGAACAGAGGAGACTGGTGCTCTACAGTCCACTGGGTCACAAAGAGTCAGACATGACTGAATGACTTAGCACGTATACAGGGTGCTTAGGAGAATGGTGAGAATGGACCCTGAAGGGTGGCTGAGGTCAGATTGGAAAGGGCTTAAAGACCATGGGGAACCAGGAATGATTTTGAAGCAAAGAAATAACACGATCAGACCTGTGTTTTGGAAAAACACCTCTGGTGGTAGGTGTTGGGGGGGATTTGGGGGTTTAGGGGCCATGTGAGATAATACTGCAGTAATCCAGGTGACAGATGATGGAAACCCGAGAGAGGGTCTCAGTGGTGGGGATGGTGAGGAAAGGACAGAGGTGAGAGACACACTGGAAGTAAAACTGATAGCATCTTGCCGGAGGTGACGAGGGGTAAAGTCCACGACGATGGATGTCTGGCTGCCAAGTGATATGGCTTTTCAGGGCTTTGGGAACCTAGGAGGAGGAGCCAGTTTTGGGAAGGAAATAATTATTTCCTTTTCATTTTGGCTTATGAGACCCTTGCTCCCTGACGTGGATAGAATCCATGCCCCCTGCAGTGGAAGAACTGAGTCCTAACCACTGGACCATCAGGGAATCCATGGGAAATAATTATTTTTGTGTCAGTCAAGCTTGAGGCATCTGTAGGACATGCCCTGACCCGGAGGAGCTAGATGAGGACTCAGTTCAGTGCAGTCGTGTCCGACTCTTTTCGACCCCATGGACTGCAGCATGCCAGGCTTCCCTGTCCACCACCATCACTCGGAGCTTGCTCAAACCCGTGTCCATTGAGTCGGTGATGCCATCCAACCATCTCATCCTGTCGTCCCCTTCTCCTCCTGCCCTCAATCTTTCCCAGCATCAGGGTCTTTTCCAATGAGCCAGGTCTTCACACAGGTGAGGGCTAGAGGTGTGTCTGGGTTCCCTCAACAGAGGTATGAGGTTTATACTCCAGGGAATGTAGGGTGAGAGGACTGAAGAGGGAGACTTCCATACCGAAACCCTTAAAAAAATTTTTTTTAAAAATTTATTTATTTGACTACAACAGGTCTTTCTTGAGGCAGGAGGGTCTATTTTCAACTGTGCCACGTGAACTCTTTGTTGTGGTATTGGTGTTTTAGATCCCTGATCAGAGATTGAACCTGGGGCCCCTGCCTCGGTAGCACGGAGTCTTAGCTACTAGACCACCAGGGAGGTCCCCATACCCGAACTCTTAAGGGTGGCCATTGTAGGAAGCAGAGAATGGGGTTGGCAGGAGGGCTGGGGGGTCAGAGAGAGGAGAGCCCAGATGGAGTCCCTCAGGCTCAGAGAAGAGCAAAGGATTGGCCCAGTCTGAGCACACAAGGAGCTTGTCCACATTGCCTGAGTGGAAGCATTGCTTCTCCCCTCGGAATTCTGATCTTTTGAGCAGGTGGAGAAGAGTTGTTATGTCAGGCCCAGGGGCTGATAAGATGGCGCTAGTGGTAAAGAACCTGCCTGCCAGTGCAGGAAAACTAAGAGATGCGGGTTCGTGTTCGATTCCTGAGTTGGGAAGATCCCCTAGAGACGGGCACGGCAACCCACTGCAGTGTTCTTGCCTGGAGAGTCCCATGGACAGAGGAGCCTGGTGGGCTACAGTTCATGGGGTCACAAAGAGTGAGACCCGACGGAGCAACTTGGCATGCACTTGCCCACGGGAGCTGATAACGTGGATTCAGAAGGCCCTTGGACTTTCCTGCTAGTCCAGTGGCTAAGACTCTGCATTTCCAGTGCTTCACTTCTGGGGACACAGGTTCGATTCCTGGTTGGGGAACTAAGATCCCACATGCCTTGAGACATGGCCAAAAATATTCAGAAAGTCCTAGATGGGTCATAGAAGGCAGCTGGTGTGATAATCATGAGTCTTCAAATCCTGCGAGTCCAGGCGCCTGCCAATGGCAGGGTGAGCACTGGGGACCCTGGGCTGATACCCTGGAGGGCGGGAGTGGAACCCCTGGGCACTCTGTGTGGTTCTGTCGGTGATCAGGGGCTTCATTTCAGGTCAGTTCAGTTCAGTCGCTCCGTTGGGTCCGACTCTTTGCGATGCCATAAACAGCAGCATGCCAGGCCTCCTTGTCCATCACCAACTCCCGGAGTTTACCCAAACTCATGTCCATTGAGTTGGTGATCAGGGACTTCGGAACCTTCATCTCTGCACATCAGCTGGATCTTGTGAGGACAGCTCCCAACTCTCCTGAGTGTCTTTGTGAACTCAATCTGACGATGTTAAAACTCTTCATTTCGGTGAAAGGGTACCTTGTAACTCAGGAAGATCAGTGCCGGTGTCCTCCCTTAAATCATAATTGGTTAGAGATGAGCATTCTGGAAAATTCAGTCGATACTCTGTATTATAGATGGAGGAAGCCGAGGCTGGGACCAGGAATGAGTGAACCCACTGCTAGCTCAGAGCAGTTCTCAGCTGCTCTGGGTGAGTGGGGCTGTGTCCAAGCCCCTCTTTCCCCAAAGGTGGCCCAATGAAAATGACAGTTTGTCAACACTGGGGAGATGTGCAGAAGAGCCAGGCAGTGTGAGCACATTATTCTGAGCCCTGAGCTCTGCTGGTCAATGGAGCAGAGGCTGGATGCACCCCAAGGAAAAGTTAACTTCACAAAGAAAACACAACTGAGTTATCTCTAAATCAAAAATCAGACCACCTCACCCCCTGCTCGCAACCCTCCGACTGCTTCCTCTGGCCCTTGGGAAACCCAGGCTATGCAGGACAGGACACCCAACAAGGGCCCCGGTGACCCAGCCCTGCCCTTTCCACCCCATCTGTGAATCCTGTGTCCTCTTTGCCTCTGGCCATCCGTCTCTCAGTTTTGCAGCTTGTTCTGGCTCAAGGTCTTTGTATGGACTGTATCCTGTGTTTGGAATAGCCTCCCCCAGTCAATCCTTAGGACCCATTAAGATGTCTGCTCCCCTGGGAGTCCTTCCCCTCCAAGTCTAGCTCAGGCCATCTGTTCTTTTCTCTTAGCCAGTTATTTGCCTTCATGGTTCGCGGTTATTTCCTTAACAGTTATTACCAATGTCTGTAATTTTCTTGGACATTTCTTTGTTTACATGCCTACCACCTGGCTCCCCTCCCTAGACTGTAAATACTAGGAGGACAGGGGCTATTGTATTCACCATCATGCGCCTGTGCCTAGTGCAGAGCCTGGAGCATGGGCGCTCGGTTGATGCATATGCCTGACACTGTGCAGTGAGCAAGGGTGTCACCTAGGACAGCAATGCTCGTGGTCACCAAGGGCACAAGCAAGAGAGTGTGGCCAATTCTACAGAGGTCCTTGGCTTTGGGAGGTTGGGTGGCTAAAAGCATGAACTCTGGCCCCAGGTGGACCTGAGCTCAGATCTCAGTTCTGCCCTGGGGGAGAGACTCTAGATACTTCATTTTTAAACTTTTAATTGTGGTAGAATACACACGACATCAAATTTGCTGTTTTGACTACTATGTGGCTCCTCTAGTGGCTTAGATGGAAAAGAATCTGCCTGTAATGCAGAAGACGCAGCTTTGATTCCTGGGTTGGGCAGATCCCCTGGAGAAAGGAGTGGTACCCCACTCCAGGGTTCTTGCCTGGAGAATCCCATGGACAGAGGAACCTGGCGGGCTACAGTCATGGCATTGCAAAGAGTTGGACACACTTGAGCAACTAACACTACTTTAAGTGTACAGTTCAGAAGTGTAAAGCACATTCACGTTGCTGAGCAGCCTGTCTCCAGGACTTTTTCATCCTGTAAAACTGAAACTCTGGACCCATTGAGCCTTCTTTCCTCTCCCAGGCCATGGCAGCCACCCTCTGCTTTCTGTTTCTGTGAATGTGACTACTTCAGATGCATCATATAAATGGAATCATAGCATATTTATCTTTTTAAAAATTGAAGTAGAGTTGATTTACAATATTCCTTTAGTTTCAGATACATAGCAGAGTGATTCAGTATTTTTACAGATTATACTCTAGTAAAGGTTATTACAAGATAGTGGCTGTTATTTTCTGCTACACAATATATCCTTATTGCTATCTATTTTGTACATGGTAGTTTGTATCTCTTAATTCCATGGCCTTAATTTGTCCCTCCCTTTTCCTTCTCCTCTTTGGTAACCACAATTTGTTTCTGTGAGTCTGTTTTGCATGTATATTAATTTGTATTATTTTCTAGATTCCACATATAAGTGATATCTCAGAGTATATTTGGGAGAAGGCAATGGCAACCCACTCCAGTACTCTTGCCTGGAAAATCCCATGGTTGGAGGGAGAAGCCTGGTAGGCTGCAGTCTGTGGGTAGCTAAGAGCTGGACACGACTGAGCAACTTCACTTTCACTTTTCACTTTCATGCATTGGAGAAGGAAATGGCAACTCACTCCAGTGTTCTTGCCTGGAGAATCCCAGGGACGGGGGAGCCTGGTGGGCTGACGTCTATGGGGTCGCACAGAGTCGGACACAACTGAAGCGACTTAGCAGCAGCCGCAGCAGAGTATATTTGTCTTTGTCTGACTTATTTCCCTAAGCATAATATCATCTAAGGGCTTTCAAGGTGGCGCTAGTGGCAAAGGATCTGCCTGCCAATGCAGGAGATGCAAGAGACATGGGTTTGATCCCTGGGCTGAGAAGATCTCCTGGAAGAGGAAATGGCAACCCACTCCAGTATTCTTGCTGGGATAATTCCATGGACAGAGGATGGACCACAGGCCATGGGGTGGCAAAGAGTGAGACAGGACTGAGCATGAGCATGTAGTATTCTCTAGGGCCATCCATGTCGCTGCAAATGGCATTTTGTTCTTTTTTATGACTGAGGAATATTCCTGTGTGTGTGTGTGTGTGTGTGTGTGTGTGTGTTGTTGTTTTTTGACTGTGCCTTGTGGCTTCTGAGATCTTAGTTCCTTGACCAGGGATTGAATCCAGGCCTTTGACAGTGGAAGTGTGGCACCCTAACCATTAGACCGTCAAGGAATTCCTGTATATATAAATATATATCTCACACCTTCTTTATCCATTCATCTGTTGATGGACATTTAGGTTGCTTCCATGTTTTGGCTATTGTAAATGGTGCTATGAACATTGGGTTGCATGTTTCTTTTCAACTTAGTGTTTTTTCCTGGATTTATACGCGGGAGTGGAATTGCTGAATCATATGGTAGTTCAGTTTTTAGTTGTTTGAGGAACTTCCCTACTGTTTTCATTATTGGCTGTGTCAAACTTACAAACAGTATTCTCATCAAAAGTACACAAGGGTTCCTTTTCTCCGCATCCCCTCCAGCATTTGTTGCTTGTAGGTTTTTTGATGACAGCCATTCTGACAGATGGGAGGTAAAACACTGTTGCTTTGATTCGCCTTTCTCTAATTAGTAGGCACATTGGGCATCTTTCTGTGTGCCTGTTGACCGTCCAAACGTCTTTGGAAACATTTCTGTTCAGGTCTTTTGCCCATGTTTTGATTGGGTTATCTGTGGTTTTTTTTGATATTGAGTTATATGAGCTGTTTATAGAGTTTTGGATGTTAACCCCATAGTGGTCATATCACCTGCAAATATTTTCTCCCATTCTGTAGGTTGTTTTTTGTTTTGTCAGTGGTTTCCTTTGCCATGCATAAAGTTTTAAGTTTAATTAGGTCCTATTTGTTTATTTTTGCTTTTATTTCTTTTGCCTTAAGGGACAGAACAAAAAAAATATTGCTGCAATTTATGTCAAAGAATGTTTTGCCTCTGTTCTCTCCTAGGAGTTTTATTGCTTCAGGTCTTACATTTAGGTCTTTAATCCATTTTGAGTTTATTTTTATACATAGTGTGAGGAAATGTTCTATTCTCAATGTTTAACACATAGCTGTCCAGTTTTCTCAGCACCGCTTGTTGAAGAGATTGTCTTTTCCACTTGTATATTCTTTCCTCCTTTGTCATAGATTAATTGCCCAACAGTGTTTATCTTTTTGTGACTCTTGTAGCAGTTGTCAGAATCTTCTTCTTTTTGATGGCTAAATAATATTCAATTGTACGTGTATACCATTATTTATCCATTCATCTGTTGATGGACATTTGGGTTGCTTCAACCTCTTGGCTCTTGTTAATGCCACTATGAACATGGCTATCCAAATATCTCTTCAAGACTCTGCTTTTCATTCTTCTGGGTATATGCCCAATAGTAGGGTTGCTGGATCAATGGTAATTCCATTTTCAGCTGTTTGAGGAACCACAGTACCGTTTTCTTTAGTGGCTGTACCATCTCACATTCCCACCAATGGTGCCTAAGTGTTCCAATTTCTCTGTATTCTTGCCAACACTTATTTTCTGTTGTGTTTTGATAATAGCCATCTTAAGGGTGTGAAGTGTTATGTTGTGGTTTCGATGAGTACTTCCCTAATGATTAGTGATGTTGAGACATCTCCCTCATTTTTAAATGTGTAATACCTGCCTTACTGGGTGGCTAGGAGGATTAAAGGTGAAAATGTATGCTAAATCCTTGGCATAAGTGCTCAGTGTAAAGGCCATCCATTATTATTCTAATTTTTTAAAATAATTTTTTGATGGGGACAATTTAAAAAATCTTTCTTGAATTTGTTACAATATCACTTCAGTTTTATGTTTTGTTTCCTTGGCCACAAGGGATGTGGGGTCTCCTCCCCCTGGCCGGGGTGAAACCCACACCCCCTGCATGGGAAGGTGAAGTCTTAAGCACTGGACAGCCGGGAAGATCCCTGTTCTTTCTAATTTATCCTAGAGAATGGACCCAACGCGCAGGTCCTGGGGAAGCATGTGTGAAGTACTACACGTGCTGGATTCTGGGTCCCCCTGGTCCCCATTTTGTTGAGCACTGTCGCTGCAGGTGGTGAGGCAAGAGCCTGCAAAGGAGGAAGCACCTTGGAGGTGCGGGGAGCAGAGAGACAGGTCCAGGGGTCCCAGGGGGTCTTCTCATTGCTCCTGTACTACCTGCTTGGCATAGGTACCAGCACTAGGTCCCCCCGTCCTCTGCCTCAGTTTCTCCCTTTGTCACAAAAGAGGCCACCCTGAGGAGAGGCCGGATTCCCAGCTATGACTGGAAATAGCTCTGAATTCTGTCCCCAAAGCCTGAGTCCTATGCCTGGGACCTGCAGGGGCTGGTGTGGCAGGGCCTCTGGCTCTGTTCCTTCTCACAGGTTTTCTGCATGCTCAGGGGACAGGCTCTGATTGCCAGAACCCATAACTAGCACTAAAAGCCCCTTTGAAGTGAGGCAGCCAGTTTTAAGTGCAATCAGCTCAGAGATAACCCTTGACTCCTGGCAGCAACCCAGGAATGTCTCCTCCCCCGAGCTGAGCCCACCCCTGGGAGAATTCCAGCCCAAGAACCCTCTGCTTCTGTCTGTAGTGCTGTTTTGTTGTATGTTTCCCTTCTGTGAAAATGAGAGATGGAGGAAGATAGATATGTTCCTGGTAGGAAAATGGAGCAGGATCCCAGGGTGGCAAGGAGAGGCTGGAGAAGGGAAGAGAAGAGGCAGGATTGAGAAAACTCAGAGCTAGAGCAGAAAAGACTGGCCCGACAGGCCAGGATGAAATGTATGGGGTCATTTTTCTCCTAAGACCAGGGATTGGAGGGTGGGGGAGTCTGAAGCTAGAAAGGAAGGAAGAAAAGGTTTGGAAACCGGCAGGCCCTTGGGAAAGGGAGAGAGTTAGGAAGCAGGTTTTTGAGAGCCCGGCAGCCACCTTCTCACCTTGACGCTTTCTACTGCTCAGTGGTTGGAAGATGCTCTTCCTGAGCTGATCCTTACCTGCTCAGAGAAGCCAAGTTGGTGAGGTCACTGTGTTGAAACCCTGGATGGCCATGGTGGCTGGTTGCCCAGGTTCAAGGTGGGGAATGGTTCTGGGACCTCAGAGGCAGACTTGATTTCCAATCCCTCCTCCGTGGCCCCTTGACTGTATGACTGTCAACCTCTCAGAGCCTTCGTCTCCATTTCTGTGAGATGGAACATCGGCACCCACCTGTTAGGGTGTTAGGAGGTCCAAGACCAGCTGAGTCAAGTGTCTGTTATCTATCATGAGCTCATGAAGCATTTCCTTCTTAAGTGGTAGAGCCAAGGCTCTTGGTGATGGGGCTTGGCTTCCATCTCCAGCCCCTGGGTACCCTGACGAGCTCACCTCTGCAAGCTTATGCCCAGGCTCTGCCCAAGGGCTCAGAAATGTCTCACCACTTGTCTTTTGGATGGGTCCGCTCTGCACCCTCCTGGTCAGGGCACTGGCTCTGCCAAAGCCACATCATGATGCCCACTTTAGAGGGCAGTAGCTTCTTGTAGACAGAAACAGCACAGTCACTTAGGGGGTTCCATCTAGCTGCCAGCTGTCTGGGGTCTCCAGGTAGCTGCTGCAGGGGGAACTCTGGCCCTAGAAGTGTGCCTGGTCGTGCACCCCAGGCTTGCACAGAACAAGGAACCAGGAATCCAGACAGTCATTAGATGAGGGTCTACCAGCATTGAGCTGATGTCTGCAGTTTGGTGCCTGGGAAGGAGATACTTCAGCTGGCCTTCAACCCACATAACAGACTGTTAACTCATACATTCTCTCAAGCATCCCGTGAGCAAACTCCCGTCCACCTCCTCCACAATGAGCCTTGTGACTTCCCTTCCCCTTTGAGGCTGGCATGGTGGTTGCTAGAAATTTGCTTTTTTTTTTTTCCTGTTGGGTGAGACTGTGGGGAGCAGGAGGGGTGCTCTTGGCTGCACCATCTCAAATTTCCAACCTAGTGTTTGATTGGCCCCTGTTTGACTTGGGTTCTTTTATTGTTATTTACTTATTTTTAATTGTGGTTTAAACACCAAATAAAACTGACCATGTTAACCATTTAAATGTACACGTCAGTAGTACATAGCTGTGCCACAGGTCTCCAGAACTTCTTCCTCTTGTAGAACTGAAACTCCATACCCCTTAAACATCAACTCCCCGCCATCCCCTTCTGCCAGCCCCTGACAATCACCATTCTGCTTTCCAGTCTCTGTGAAGTTGACTAAGTACCTCTTACGAGTGGATTCACATAGTATCTGTCTTTGTGACTGGCTTGTATCACTTAGCATGATGTCCTCAAACGTTACCCACGTTGCTGTGTATCCATGTCCACGTCCATTTCAAGAGGCTGGATAATATTCTGTCATATGAATATACTACATTTGATTTATCCATCCATCAGTCAATGGAGTATTCAGCACACATACTGATTCTGACCTAACCGGCCATTGTTGAGTGCCCACCCTCTGCCGAGGGCTATCTTAAAATCTGGGATACCCACCACTGAGAGAGACAGTTTCACCCACAGCCGGGAATGTCCACTGCAAGTGGACACAAATAGGGTCTTTGTTCTTTGTCACTTTCCTGATCCCTAAGAACCCTGTTGTGTCACAGAGGAGCCTCTCAAAGGATTTAGCCATGAACCTATACTACTTTGATAAATGTTCCAAAAGATAAAAATAATTTAAAAAAACAAAGCAAACAATGGATTCTGGAGCTAAAAATGGCTTGGAAACTACAGCTTTATCTAATTTGGTCATCGTACCAGCTGTGTGAGATCTACGCCTCCCATTTTTCAGACACAGAGGTAGAAATAGTGCAGATTCTGGGAGCTGGATGGTTGGGAAGGAGATAGAGTGGTCGTGGGGCTGGAAGGCAAGAGCTCAGCTGGTACTAGGCAGACATAAGAGAGGTGCCCAGGGGAGTGCCCCTACGTTTATGCCCTGGTTACCTTGCTCGCCCCACTCTAGTCGCGGCCTTAGGATGAAGGCCAAGCCTTTGGGGCCTCTCCCAAGGCCAGAAGCAGCTGCCACACATGAAGGTCTGAAAGCCACCCTGAAGGGGCTCAGCCTGCAAGGGACTCGGGTTGGAGGTGGGGAGGCGGGGCTTCCCTAGAGAGGCAGAGCTGTGGGAGCTGCACTGCACCTGTCACCCCATCCCATCCTCTGCCTGTCCCTGTCTCAGGTGTTCAGTGTTATTCCTGCTTCCCAGCATCCCTGTGAGGACCCACCTGGAGGTCCTCACACGCAGATNTGTGTGTGGTAAGTGGTGTGTGGAGTGTGTATATATGGTGTATAGGTGTTGTGTGTGGTAAGTGGTGTGTGGAACGTGTGTGTATGGTGTATAGGTATTGTATGTGGTAAGTGGTGTGTGGAGTGTGTATATATGGTGTATAGGTGTTGTGGTGTGTGTGGTAAGTGGTGTGCGGAGCGGGTGTGTACGGTGTATAGGTGGTGTGTGTGGTAAGTGGTGTGTGGAGCGGGTGTGTACCTGTCTCTTATACACATCTGGTGTTAGGAGGTCCAAGACCAGCTGAGTCAAGTGTCTGTTATCTATCATGAGCTCATGAAGCATTTCCTTCTTAAGTGGTAGAGCCAAGGCTCTTGGTGATGGGGCTTGGCTTCCATCTCCAGCCCCTGGGTACCCTGACGAGCTCACCTCTGCAAGCTTATGCCCAGGCTCTGCCCAAGGGCTCAGAAATGTCTCACCACTTGTCTTTTGGATGGGTCCGCTCTGCACCCTCCTGGTCAGGGCACTGGCTCTGCCAAAGCCACATCATGATGCCCACTTTAGAGGGCAGTAGCTTCTTGTAGACAGAAACAGCACAGTCACTTAGGGGGTTCCATCTAGCTGCCAGCTGTCTGGGGTCTCCAGGTAGCTGCTGCAGGGGGAACTCTGGCCCTAGAAGTGTGCCTGGTCGTGCACCCCAGGCTTGCACAGAACAAGGAACCAGGAATCCAGACAGTCATTAGATGAGGGTCTACCAGCATTGAGCTGATGTCTGCAGTTTGGTGCCTGGGAAGGAGATACTTCAGCTGGCCTTCAACCCACATAACAGACTGTTAACTCATACATTCTCTCAAGCATCCCGTGAGCAAACTCCCGTCCACCTCCTCCACAATGAGCCTTGTGACTTCCCTTCCCCTTTGAGGCTGGCATGGTGGTTGCTAGAAATTTGCTTTTTTTTTTTTCCTGTTGGGTGAGACTGTGGGGAGCAGGAGGGGTGCTCTTGGCTGCACCATCTCAAATTTCCAACCTAGTGTTTGATTGGCCCCTGTTTGACTTGGGTTCTTTTATTGTTATTTACTTATTTTTAATTGTGGTTTAAACACCAAATAAAACTGACCATGTTAACCATTTAAATGTACACGTCAGTAGTACATAGCTGTGCCACAGGTCTCCAGAACTTCTTCCTCTTGTAGAACTGAAACTCCATACCCCTTAAACATCAACTCCCCGCCATCCCCTTCTGCCAGCCCCTGACAATCACCATTCTGCTTTCCAGTCTCTGTGAAGTTGACTAAGTACCTCTTACGAGTGGATTCACATAGTATCTGTCTTTGTGACTGGCTTGTATCACTTAGCATGATGTCCTCAAACGTTACCCACGTTGCTGTGTATCCATGTCCACGTCCATTTCAAGAGGCTGGATAATATTCTGTCATATGAATATACTACATTTGATTTATCCATCCATCAGTCAATGGAGTATTCAGCACACATACTGATTCTGACCTAACCGGCCATTGTTGAGTGCCCACCCTCTGCCGAGGGCTATCTTAACATCTGGGATACCCACCACTGAGAGAGACAGTTTCACCCACAGCCGGGAATGTCCACTGCAAGTGGACACAAATAGGGTCTTTGTTCTTTGTCACTTTCCTGATCCCTAAGAACCCTGTTGTGTCACAGAGGAGCCTCTCAAAGGATTTAGCCATGAACCTATACTACTTTGATAAATGTTCCAAAAGATAAAAATAATTTAAAAAAACAAAGCAAACAATGGATTCTGGAGCTAAAAATGGCTTGGAAACTACAGCTTTATCTAATTTGGTCATCGTACCAGCTGTGTGAGATCTACGCCTCCCATTTTTCAGACACAGAGGTAGAAATAGTGCAGATTCTGGGAGCTGGATGGTTGGGAAGGAGATAGAGTGGTCGTGGGGCTGGAAGGCAAGAGCTCAGCTGGTACTAGGCAGACATAAGAGAGGTGCCCAGGGGAGTGCCCCTACGTTTATGCCCTGGTTACCTTGCTCGCCCCACTCTAGTCGCGGCCTTAGGATGAAGGCCAAGCCTTTGGGGCCTCTCCCAAGGCCAGAAGCAGCTGCCACACATGAAGGTCTGAAAGCCACCCTGAAGGGGCTCAGCCTGCAAGGGACTCGGGTTGGAGGTGGGGAGGCGGGGCTTCCCTAGAGAGGCAGAGCTGTGGGAGCTGCACTGCACCTGTCACCCCATCCCATCCTCTGCCTGTCCCTGTCTCAGGTGTTCAGTGTTATTCCTGCTTCCCAGCATCCCTGTGAGGACCCACCTGGAGGTCCTCACACGCAGATGGAGAAATCCGTGTCCAGGCAGTGCTCATGAAGGTGCCTCGTGCCTCCCTAAGGAGGCGTGGGCCCTTCTGTTGAACTTAAAGCAGCTTGAGGGGAGGAATCGTGGGCGGAGGTCTTGGCCTCTGTGCTGTGTGGCCAGGGCGCGCCAGGACCCCTGGTCCCTGGGACCTCTGTGTTGAGGCGTAAACACCTGGGGCGCATTTCAACAGAAGCACCCATTTTTAAAGCTTCAGGTAACTTTCTCTGTCTTCTCTACTTCCATCCACGTCTAATTCCATCCATGCTGGGCCCTGGAGAAACTAAGCTCTGGCCTCGGGAGGGCGGAGACTCGGGAGAAGCAGGCCCAGAGGAGGAGCCCTCTCTGAATGAGCAGGGGCCCAGGGGGCAGAGACCCTCCATCTCCTCACACCCTGCTTCTGCCATGTTGGTACACAGAGGGCAGGTCTCTGGGTGTCCGGAGCGGGGAGTGTTGAGTAAGAATGTGGGGCGTCACCTGTGGGGGTTGCAGAGGCCAAGGGACACTCCCGGAGCCTGAAGGGCTGGCCTCTGGTCCCGTCCACTCTGGATGGGTCAGGAGTGCACCCCTTGAGATTGTTTCCTGTTTCTAAAACTGGCGATGATAACTTGCCTCTGAGGATTGTTGAGACAGTCAAAGGAGAAAGAGGGCGAGAAAGCACTTGACAAAGCAGAAAACGTTCTGCTGGCGGGAGGTTTTCTTTTACTTCTGATGATGTGGAGGGGAGGGAAACGCTGATATTTGGGGGCGTGGATGGGGGAGAGAGGCACGAGACAGGAGCATTTAGGGAAAGATAATGACGAGAGTTTTGGAATTTGTAGACACTGAGGAGAAGAGGGGAGGGGAGAGGACAGAAGAGCTGGAGGAAGACGTCAGCACCTACCGGAACGGCGGTGGTCTGTATGTGTTGTATAGGTGTTGTGTGGTGTGTGTGTGTGGTAAGTGGTGTGTTCAATTCAGTTCAGTCGCTCAGTCATGTCCGACTCTTTGCTACCCCAGTGGACTGCAGCACGCCAGGCTTCCCTGTCCATCACAGACTCCTGGAGTTGACTCAAACTCATGTCCATTGAGTTGGTGATGCCATCCAACCATCTCATCCTGTTGCCCCCTTCTGCTGCCTTCAATCTTCCCCAGCATCAGGGTCTTTTCCAATGAGTCAGTTCTTCACTTCAGGTGGCCAAAGTATTGCAGTTTCAGCTTCAGCATCAGCCCTTCAAATGAATATTCAGGACTGATCTCTTTTAGGATAGACTGGTTGGATCTCCTTGCAGTCCAAGGGACTCTCAAGAGTCTCTTCCAACACCACAGTTCAAAAGCATCGATTCTTTAGCGCTCAGCTTTCTTTATAGTCCAGCTCTCACATCCATACATGGCCACTGGAAAAACCATAGCTTTGACTAGCTGGACCTTCGTTGGCAAAATAATGTCTCTGCTTTCTAATATGCTGTCTAGGTTGGTCATAGCTTTTCATCCAAGGAGCAAGCGTCTTTTAATTTCATGGCTGCAATCACCATCTGCAGTGATTTTGGAGCCTCCCAAAATAAAGTCAGCCAATGTTTCCATTGTTTCCCATCTATTTGCCATGACGTGATGGGACTGGATGCCATAATCTTAGTCTTCTGAATGTTGAGTTTTAAGCCAGCTAAGTGGTGTGTGGAGTGTGTATGTATGGTGTATAAGTGGTGTGTGTGGTAAGTGGTGTCCGGAGTGTGTGTGTATGGTGTATAGGTGTTGTGTGTGGTAAGTCAGCCAATGTTTCCATTGTTTCCCATCTATTTGCCATGACGTGATGGGACTGGATGCCATAATCTTAGTCTTCTGAATGTTGAGTTTTAAGCCAGCTAAGTGGTGTGTGGAGTGTGTATGTATGGTGTATAAGTGGTGTGTGTGGTAAGTGGTGTCCGGAGTGTGTGTGTATGGTGTATAGGTGTTGTGTGTGGTAACTGGTGTGCGGAGTGTGTGTGTATGGTATATAGGTGTTGTGTGTGGTAAGTGGTGTGTGGAGTGTGTGTGTATGGTGTATAGGTGTTGTGTGTGGTAAGTTTGTGTGTGTGTGTGTGTGTGTGTGTGTGTGGTGTCCTTTGGCCTCTTCCCCACACTCTCCTGGGCCTCTGCCTCAGGCTGCGCTCTGGGCGGCCGCCCAGACACCACGGTCAGCTCCGCCGGCCTGGGGCTGCCACCTGGTGGCTGAACGCGGTAGCGCGCCTGGACGTCTCCAGGGCTGAGGTTTGGGCGCGTCCTGTGTTCCCGCCTCCGACCCCCTGCTCTACCCTCCACCTCCGCACCTCCCCAGCTTCCCCAGACTTCTCAAGCATAAAGGGGGGTCCATCCTAAAGGAAAGCAACCCTGAATATTCATTGGAAGGACTGATGCTGAAGCTGAAGCTTTAATAGGTTAGCCACTTGATGTGAAGAGCTGACTCACTGGAAAAGGTTGGGGGCAGGAGGAGAAGGGGACGACAGGATGAGATGGTGGATGGCATCACCGACTCGGTGGACGTGAGTCTGAGTGAGCTCCGGGAGCTGGTGAAGGACAGGGAGGCCTGGCGTGCTGCAGTCCATGGGGCCGCAGAGGCGGACACGCCTGAGCGTCGGAACAACCACCACTCCAAAGCCGCCTGCTTCCTGGGGCCGGGTGAGGAGGAGACAGGTGCTGGGGTGGGTGCCGTGACAGGACTGTGTGTATCAGCGTTGCCCCAGCTTGCACCCCGGCCCTCCTGGTGGCCGTCTGTCTGTGACGCAGTCCCTCAGGGGCCCCAGCGGAATTCCCATCACTTTGGGCAGTGCCTGGGTGACGGGGGTGTAGACATTTCCACACCATACTCAGCTGCTTTGTTTTTCCTAACAAAGATTTTAAAAACAAGGGTTTTATTGGTGACTAACAGAATTACACAGTGCAGGTTCCCTACACAGTTAAACACCCGGACTGGCGGTTGGTGTGCTGTCCAGGTTTTCTGGTTCCTACTCCTGTTCCCTACAGAGCTGTCTGGCTCCTTGGGACACCACTGGGCTTGCTCTCCTCCCTGCTCAGGGAGTGATTCTTTCACTCGCGTGTGCATTTGGTTATGGGTTCAACAGTATTTATTTGGTGCTCGGAACACGCATGGCACTGTGCTAGACACAGGGGACAGCAAGATGCATAAACACACACCTGCCCCCAAGGGTCTTGATGGGCAAGCCGACAGGCCACTTCAGGATAAGTGCTCTGACTCGGCTGTGTCCTCGCTGCGGTCCCCAGAGGGTTCTGGTACGGAGCAGGGGGCAGGTGATGTTAAAGGTTTGGCAGATCAGTGAGGCAGAGCAGGACCTGCCTCGGGGAGGCTCAGCGTGCCAGCTGCTGTGACACCAGGACGCAGACACCACCACACAGACGGTGGGGCCCCACCCCCAGCAGCTCCACCCTGTGGCACAAAGAAGATGGGTAACACGCTTGTGTCAAATAAGTGAGGATTTGATGTTTGTCGAGCAGTCGTGTCCGACTCTTTTGCGACCCCACGGACTGTAGCCCGCCAGCTTCCTCTGTCCATGGGATTTCTCAGACAAGAATACTGGGGTGGGGTGCCAGTTCCTTCTCCAGGGGATCTTCTCGACCCAGGGAATCTAACCTGGGTCTTCTGAATTGCAGGCAGATTCTTTACTGTCTGAGCCACCAGGGAGTCAAATAAACCAGAATTTCATGACCGTATCGTAAAGCATTTTTCTGCTGCCTGCTCCTGCCTGGAATCCGACGTGGAGGTCTGGGTCTGTGTTGCATGTTCTCTGGACCGATGGTCAGAGCTCTGTAGACCAGTTGGCCGGCCTTGACCGACTCACAGAAAAAGCTGTTTGCTCACCTTCTGGGCCAAACATCACCAGAAAGACCCACTTTAGAAAAGAAGAAAACTCTCTATCTACAGCAGCATTTTCAAAAGTATGTTCTAGAAATATGAATTCAAAATAATTTATGAGGGAATTCCTTCGCAGTCCAGTGGCTAGGACTCTGTGCTTTCCCTGCTGAGTGCATGGATTCAATCCCTGGTCAGGAAATTAAGATCCCACAAGCTGTGTGACAGGGCCAAAGGGAAAAAGAAAAACACAAATTAAAGGAAAGAGACTTCCCTGGTGGTCCGGTGCCTAAGGCTCTGTGCTTGCAATGCAGGGGGCCCAGATTCGATCCCTGGTCAAGGAACTAGACCCCAAATGCCACAATGGAGATCAAAGATACCGAGGGCTGCAGCTAAGACCCTGCAGCCAAACAAGTACATATTTTAAAAAAAGTTATAAATATTAATGTGTAAACGTGAGTTCCAAATGCAGAGGGGGAAAGAGGAGACATTCATGGTCTTAAGTTAATATGTATCGGTGTAAAAATAAAATGGGTGTGTTTCTAAGTAGCTACTCAGGGATTTTGGTAAGATGACTCTCCAGGAGGTGGAATGGTCCTGCCTTCAGCCTTCCACAGACATGTTTGACATGTTTGAGCTCTTTTTATGAACCAGCTCTTCTCTTCGCACTGGAGTTTTGGAGAGGATTCATTTGGGAGAAGCTTCTTTATGGATTTACCCTTCTCCACCTGGGCTTCCCTGGTGGCTGAGAAGATAAGGAATCTGCCTGCAAAACAGGAGACCTGGGTTTGATCCCTGGGTCGGGAAGATCCCCTGGAAAAGGAAATGGTAACCCACTCCAGTATTCTTGCCTGGGAAATCCCATGGACAGAGGAGCCTGGTGGGCTACAGTCTGTGGGATCAAGAAGAGTTGGACGTGACTGGGTGACTAATGCTTCACCTCACTTCTCCACCTATATCCAACACTAAAGGAAGGAATCAGTCAGACTTCAGGCCCTGCTGGCCTTCTTAACAGGAGTGAGACCACCCCCAAGGGGATGCAGTGGTTCTTGAAGAAGAAAACAGTCTTTCTCTGTTTGTGTATTATGTAACCATATAGTACCTACATAGATCCACAGGATATCTATACTACTAAAATTTCATGGGGGAGGGAGGGAGGGACTAGAGGAAAACAAAATGACTACAAAGCCTCCTGAGAAGGGCAATAATGAAAAAGAGTTGGGGAAATGCTGACATGCAGACTATCAGCCAGTCCATCTGGGATCAGGTGACAGCCCTGCTGCTGTGTGATCTGGGGTAAGTTGTTTGCCTCTCTGAGCCTCAGGTTCCTGATCCGCAAATAGAGGCTCTTGTCATCTCATGATACTGCTGTGAACTCGAACAAAATAAATACAGTGCCTAACACACAGGAAGTGTTTGACAGACTAAAGGCAGCCTCTCAGGCCTGAAACTTTGCTGTCCAGCATGGGTAATTGTAGTGGGGCTACTTGATAGACTCTCCTGTTGGGTTTCTCAGCCTGTAGGGGACACAGAGGATGAGATGGCTGGATGGCATCACTGACTCAATGGACATGAGTTTGAGTAAACTCCAGGAGTTGGTGATGGACAGGGAGGCCTGGTGTGCTGCAGTCCATGGGGTCACAAAGAGTCAGACACCACTGAGCGACTGAACTGAACTGAACTGAGGCTGTAGACTGATGCATAAAGATACAGGAAGCTTAGAACAGCCAGGCCTAAGGAAAAGGAAATGGGGAAATACTATTTTAAAGCTTGTAAGATAAACAAAAAAGCAGTGTAGCCTGGGGGCACCCCACCAAGTCAGAGTGGGCCATGGGGGTGGCGGCAGCACCATCTGGGCACTCCGCTGCCCCCCTGGATGGCAGGGCCCTAGCCCCTGGGATCAGGCCCTTCATCCTGTAGGCCCACCCTCCTGGGTTCCAGGGGCTGGGATAGACACCCGGGTGGGTAGGGCAGGCCCAGGCAGGAACTGTCTGCTGCGCCTAAAAATAGTGTGGGAGAGAACAGGAAACAGAAACTTCAGGCCAACCGGGAAATGCTTTTTGAATTATCAGGAAATCAGGACTGGAGCCCTGGGGCAGCCACACCCTGCAGCAAAGGAGACTGATGGAGGAAGCTGGTGCTGGGGAGGGGAGGAGGCGCCTAACTGGGAAAGTGTTAGGCTCTGAGCTTTGCTTCCTGCTCTGTGCCCTGTTGGTCTTTAGTTGCATGTGGATGCAAATCTTTTTTAGATGGCCAACAATCCCAGTGCTCCCAGGACTGAAGGGGACATGGAACTTTGAGTTTTTAGAATGGGGAGTCCTGGTGCATGAGTTGTCACCTTCTTAACACAGGATCTTTCAGTCTCTCAAAGCTATAGTGCCAGGGTTGCCATCATGCCTGCACAGAGCATCCTTGGGGGAGTTCTTAAAAACCCCCAGGTCAAGGCCTCACTCAGACCAGTTTACTTAGACTCTGGGGTAGGGGAGCAGGCATCTTGGATTTTAAAGCTCTTCGGGCAGGTGATTCCTCTGTGCAGCCCAAGCTGAGAACAGAGGCTTTCCTGTGAGTTAAATATCACCTGGGGTCTGTTTTCCGGTCTCACCCCCAGAAATTCTCAATGTACCGTCTGCTTTGAATGCTTCATTTAAAACTAAGCAGTCTGGATCAGGAGCATAAATTTATTCTCCCAAGGTCGACTTTCTATAGGTGTGCAGCTCAAAGATGGTACTCACTGTTTGCACAGAGAGGCCAGCTGCATGAAAACTCACTCCAGGATTTTCCTGGTGGCACAGTAGATAGAAATCTGCCTGCCAATGCAGGGGACACAGGTTTGATTCCCTGGTCTGGGAAAATTCCATATGCTGAGGAGCAACTAAGCTCCTGCGGCACAACTGCTGAGCCTGGGCTCTAGAGCCCAGGAGCCACAACTGCTGAGCCTGCATGCTGCAGCTTCTAAAGCCCGTGCGCCTGGAGCCTGTGGTCCACAAGAGAGGCCACCGCAGTGAGAAGCCCACGCTCCGCAATGAAGAGCAGCCCCCACTTGCTGCAACTAGAGAAAACCCCCCGCGTGCAGCAACAAGGACCCAGCACAGCCCCTCCCCACCCCCCCGCCC
>SJYX01020602.1:560937-600972 GCA_006410675.1 Oreotragus oreotragus | reverse complement strand
GAGCAGGAGGAGAAGGGGATGACAGAGGATGAGATGGCTGGATGGCATCACCAACTCGATGGACGTGAGTTTGGGTAAACTCTGGGAGTTGGTGATGGACAGGGAGGCCTGGCGTGCTGCATTTCATGGGGTTGCAAAGAGTCGGACATGACTGAGTGACTGAACTGAATTGAACTGATACATTTACTTTTTATATACAATTTTATTTAACTTAGTATGTAAAATATTTACATGATTCAAAAATCAAAACTGTGGGACTTCACTGGTGGCTCAGTGGTAAAGAATGCAGGAGACACTAGTTCAGTCCCTGATATGCAAAGGTCCCGCACGCTGCACACAACTGTCAAGCCTGTGCTCTAGAGCCCAGGAGCCCACGTGACCCAGCTGCTGAAGTCCGAGCACCCTGGAGTCTGTGCTCCGCAACAAGAGGAGCCACCTCAATGAGAAGCGCACACACTGCGACGAAAAGTAGCCCCTGCTTTCTGCAGCTAGGGCACGACACACACAGCAAGGACCCAGTATAGCCAACAGTAAGCAGATAAAATTTAAAAAATGTTTACATAATCTACCTTTCGAGAAAAAATTCAAAAGTGTAAAAACATACTTAGAGAAGTCTACTTCCATCTGTCTCTTAGTTTCTGGTTATCTTTCCAACTTTTCTTTTTGCATAATTAAATATGAAGAGTGAAAATGTGTGAAGTTGCTCAGTCGTGTCCAGCTCTTTGCAGCCCCACGGCTCCTCTGTCCATGGAATTCTCCAGTCGAGAATCCTGGAGTGGCTTGCCATCTCCTTCTCCACGGATCTTCCCAACCCAGGCATCGAACCCAGGTCTCCTGCATTGCAGGCAGATTCTTTACTGTCTGAGTCACATATATTTATGTATATTTAATGTGTAAATCTGTTATTTCTCCCCTTTTCTCAAACATTTTCTTTTTTTAATAACTGCCTTAATAAAATAACCCTGTGTATCTATTATTTTATATTATGAACCTATATCTTCAGAATAAATATCTAGAAATGGAATTGCTAGATCAAAGGTTAGGTGACTGTGTAGCTTTGTTAGGTATCACCAGATCCTCCTCCCTTCAGTTCTTACACTTCACATTCCCATGTGGAGGGTAGGAGAATGCCTGCTTCCCCATAGCCTCCCCAGCAGAGAGTGTTGCCAAACTTTTGAATTTTTACTGGCCTGAAAGGAAAGAAATAGTACTTCAGTGTAATTTTAGTGTCCATTCCTGTTATTTTGAATGAAACAGAATGTCTTTTCAGGCATTTAAGTGCAATTAGTGTATCTTTTTCTGTGAACTCTCTGTGTATGTCTTTTTTCAAGTTTTACTGAGATATATTTGACACATAATACTGTATAAGTTTCAGATGTACATGATGATTTGATATATGTGCATATTGCAAAACGATTACCACCATAAATTTAGTTAACATCCATTATCTCATATAGTTGCCATTAAAAAAAAATGTCTTTTACCCACTTTTCTACCTTTTTATTTTTAAGAATTCCTTATAAATTAGAATGAATAGTCCTCTGTGATATATGTTTTAAGTATTTTCTCCCATTTTGTCATTTGTCTAATGACTCAGAATTTGTTTTCTTTACCACAGTGTTATCACTTATACAGTTAAGTATAAGATGCTTATAGGACCTTTATTTGAGATGTGCTTAGTTGCTCAGTCGTGTCTGACTGTTTGCGACCCTGTGGACTGCAGCCTACCAGGCTTCTCTTTCCATGGGATTTTCCAGGAGAGAATACTGGAATGGGTTGCATTTCCTTCTCTGGGGGATCTTCTCAACCCAGGGATTGAACCAGTTAATAATTTCACTTTTAAGAATGAACAAAATTTAGAACTCAAGGAATAAAATCCAAAAATAAGCTAACAAAGAAACAGAAGGCATAAATATAAAGTATATTTATCACACAAAACTGGAGTACCTAACATATTGCATAGCTGAATCAAAATTCAGAATATTTTAGCAGCCTGGAAATATGAACCAAAATGCACAAAATGATGTTTTGTGCTTAGGCTTAAAAACACTAATTCCATAAGTTCAAGCCTGGGGATACCTGCCTTTACATAAACTCATATGTGTATAAACAAACCTTGGGTTTTAATTGACCACACATTTGTATAAGTCCAACAGGGTGATAACAGTTGCTAAAAGAAAATGCACTCTTAGAATGAACAATAGTAGATTATCCTGATGATGGAGAAAATTTTCCCTTTATACTCACCATTTACTAGATATCCAGAATGGTATGTTCAGTTCAGAGGACCACAAATCAATAGGGCCATTGAAATTGGTGAGGAAGTCTGGCTTCGTAGAGTCCAGAAGTCACATCAGGAACCCAGATTTAATCTAGAGAAAAGAAAACAAGTCATATGTGAAGTATCTGAAGGCTGTCAAGGGTAGGTGGGATGAGAATTACTTGATGCTACTCAAGCTGGCAGGATCTGTGGTTGTGACCTATGAATGAGGCTTGCTGTAAAGGGACTTTCTAAACTGACCTTTAGGGCTGCTGGGAAGGGGAAGGACTGCCTTCCTTACCTACCAGCTCCCTATGGCCAAAGGTGTCTGGACAGAGGGTTCTGGTCAAGTGGAGACCATGGGCTGCTGCTGTATAGGCAGTCTAGGCACCAGGGTTCTTGCTGTCTGGCTCGTGGAAAGTGATCTTTCCTTCCCTTCTGGTGTCTTCTCTTCGTCAGGAATAAAAGCAGGTGGGGAAAATGATCTGTGGGATTTTTTGGCTGATTAAAGTAGATGAAAATTTTGGAGAAACATTCGTCTGTAGGATTTGATGTTAAAATACGTCAACCTTGAGTTTTTACCGAAACCTGAGCCAGCATCCTGAGAGCAGAGACTGCCCCTTGTTGAGAATCGTATTTGTGGGCAAAGACCTCAAACTCTTATCCTCTTATCCATGTATCTTTATTGTTGGCTCCTTGCCCTTTATCCCCACGATTGATGAGAACAGCAGCAATGTCTCGGTATGAACTGTACTTGTTAAACCCCTGCTGACTGCAGACTGATCCCTATGATAATTTTATTGTCCAATTTTAATGGGCACAGGAATCAAACCGGGAGTGGGATTAACACACAGGTTCCGATTTGGTAATTCAGAGGTGGGCCT
The DNA here is from genome assembly GCA_006410675.1 of Oreotragus oreotragus. Lineage (NCBI taxonomy): Eukaryota > Metazoa > Chordata > Mammalia > Artiodactyla > Bovidae > Oreotragus > Oreotragus oreotragus. The sequence goes on along the minus strand of SJYX01020602.1, from coordinate 597,828 downwards.
GAGATTCTGCATCTCTAGTAAGCACCAGATAGTGTTGATGCTGCTGGTTCAGGGTCCACACTGCATTGCAGGGGTCCAGAAGCAACAGCCTACATAAACCACGTGGACTGAATCGGCATCCCCTGTCCCGTGCTTGTCTAAAATGCAGGCTCCTAGGCTGTACCTCTGTTCTCTGGGACCAGACTCTTTAGGGGTGGAGCCCAAGAATCAGCTCTTTGAGCTGGTACTGCAGGAGATTCTTGAGTACACTAAAGGTTTTTAACCACTGATCCTGGGGAGAGTGGATAGGAGGTTTTAGACTGGGGGAATGCATTGCTCCAGGGGATACAGTGAGTCACGGTCGTAGGAAACTGGCTGCCTCTGTAGAGCTTGCATGAGGACAACTGACGAGGATCCGGGGGGCCTTGGCTTCCCTCTGTAAAGTGCCCATGCTGTGGATTGACGACGCCTCTTCTGCCCCCGGGGCTTGTCTTTCCAGTCGTCCAGCATGCTCTGCCCACCCCCTGCTGAGGCACACTGACCATGAGCCTCAACTCCTCCCTCGGCCACAGGAAGGAGCTGAGCAACCTCACCGAGGAGGCCAGTGGCCAAGGGGGCGGCGGCGTCACAGAGTTCCTCGCCATCGTCGTCATCACCGTTTCTGTCTGCCTGGGCAACCTGCTCATCGTGGTCACCTTGTACCGGAAGTCCTATCTCCTTACCCTCAGCAACAAGTTTGTCTTCAGCCTGACCCTTTCCAACTTCCTGCTGTCTGTTCTGGTGCTGCCTTTCGTGGTGACCAGCTCCATTCGGAGGGAATGGATCTTCGGTGTGGTCTGGTGCAATTTCTCAGCCCTCCTCTACCTGCTCATCAGCTCAGCCAGCATGCTCACCCTTGGGATCATCGCTGTCGACCGGTAAGCTTGCCTCACAGAGAACTGAAGGATTTAGGCGTATGGGCCAAGGGGGATCCTCAGAGATCATGCCTTCCAAGCTGCTTCAGTTCCTCTGGAGGGTGCCAGGGGCTGTGCTGGAGAGGGTGAGAAAGCAGGGTTTTTCCTCTTCTTTCATCCCCTCAACCAAAGCCCCTCTGATTTTATCTGATCTAGCTTGCATATAGTTTTATTTTTTAAAAGAAGTTCCAATACTTAAAAAAGTTCTAGAAACCTCTGCTTTTCAGCTGATAGATGAGACAGAAACTGAGGAAGGTGGTGTGGCAAAGGAGGCCCCAAATCAGTTCTTCCCCAAAGTGCTGCCTGCTTTTTTTAGCTCAGGCTGGGCCAGAGCTGCACCAGGGCAGCCTAAAGAGGAAATATTCTCCATCCTCTGCAGTGCCGCGGCCTGTCCCAGATGGAAATGAGAACAGGGGAGGGAAGACAACTGAGGGAATACAGACAGTGCTACCCAGGAGAAACAGTGTGTGCCTTACAAAATCTGAACTTTCCCTTCCTGTGGCATGGGTGGCTCTAAAAGCAAGAAGCAGCCCTCAGCTCTACCTAGAAGGTTCTTCCAGATAGTGAGTTGCGCTGTCAGATTTGGTTGCGCAAGTCCTACAGGGTTTGACAACAAGTTTCCAACCCGTAGAATCAGCTTCTTTCTTAGGATTTTGCCACTGGGCACTTCGTTCATCCCAGGCAAGGGTTCAACTGCACAGAAACAAAGAGAGGAGATTCAGATTCTGTTTGATTTACAGAATTGGGGCTAGAGCTAGCAGTGGAGTCAGGGGAAACACAGCGGTTGCTCACCAGGGCTGTCATCACTGGGTAACACAAGTCCCCTGGCTCCCTTAGAATCATCAGGTCCACCCAAGGTGCAGGCCTCCACTAGGCCCAAGGCCAGACTCCTGCTGGTTCTCTGTAACTGGAGGGGTTAGAATGAAGGAAGCCATCAGGTGCCTTCTCCAAGTATGTTCTTTCCCCACCAACAATAAAAATAATACTGAAAATATAAAGAGCAAAATAAGACATACCATGCAGAGTTGTATATACATTCTATGCAGAGTACCAAAGAATAGCAAGGAGAGATAAGAAAGCCTTATTAAGTGAACAGTGCAAAAAAGTAGAGGAAAACAATAGAATGGGAAAGACTAGAGATCTCTTCAAGAAAATTAGAGATTAAAATATTACCTCCTCACCCATGTGGCTACTATAGACATAAGTCTTGGGAACCAACTCATGACCATGCCCTGGGAAGCCGAAGTGTCAGCTTCCATTTCCCAATCTCATTTTCAATGTCTTATTTGAGTGCCTTCTTAAAGATTTTATTCATCTTGTGAGGTCAGCATATGCTTGTATTAATAATTTACATAGTTATAACTTACCTGATATACCTCTGTCTTGTGGTAGTTTTTTCTTGTTAATTTCTTGGCTTTTATTTATTTATTTTTAAAATTTTAATTGGAGGTTAATTACTTTGCAATATTGTATTGGTTTTGCCATACATCAACATGAATCCACCACAGGTATACACATGTTCCCCATCCTGAATCCCGCTCCTTCCTCCCTCCCCGTAACATCCCTCTGGGTCGTCCCAGTGCACTAGCCCCAAGCACACAGTATCATGCATCGAACCTGGACTGGTGATAGGTTTCATATATGATATTATACAGGTTTCAATGCCATTCTTCCAAATCATCCCAGCCTCTCACTCTCCCAAAAGCCTGTTCTCTTTTGCTATCTCACATACAGGGTTATTGTTACCATCTTTCTAAATTCCATATATATGCGTTAGTATACTGTATTGGTGTTTTTCTTTCTGGCTTACTTTACTCTGTGTAATAGGATTCAGTTTCAACTACCTCATTAGGACTGATTCAAATGAATTCTTTTTAGTGGCTGAGTAATACTCCATTGTGTATATGTACCACAGCTTTCTTATCCATTCATCTGCTGACTGACATCTAGGGCTCCACAATCACTGCAGATGTGACTGCAGCCATGAAATTAAAAGATGCTTACTCCTTAGAAAAAAAGTTATGACCANTGTCTTCCTGTGAGGAGGCTTGAGGAGAGCAAAGAAGCAAATCACCCACATATTGCAACAAAATAGAACATCTAGGGAACTTTATATTATCCAGACCAGCCTTCAGAGTTTGTGAGAAATAGGAAGGATTCTCAATACAACAGATGGTGATGGCAGCCATGAAATTAAAAGACACTTACTCCTTGGAAGAAAAGTTATGACCAACCTAGATAGCATATTCAAAAGCAGAGACATTACTTTGCCGACTAAGGTCCGTCTAGTCAAGGCTATGGTTTTTCCAGTAGTCATGTATGGATGTGAGAGTTGGACTGTGAAGAAGGCTGAGCGCTGAAGAATTGATGCTTTTGAACTGTGGTGTTAGAGAAGACTCTTGAGAGTCCCTTGGACTGCAAGGAGATCCAACCAGTCCATTCTAAAGGAGATCAGCCCTGGGATTTCTTTGGAAGCAATGATGCTAAAGCTGAAACTCCAGTACTCTGGCCACCTCATGCGAAGAGTTGACTCATTGGAAAAGACTCTGATGCTGGGAGGGATTCAGGGCAGGAGGAGAAGGGGATGACAGAGGATGAGATGGCTGGATGGCATCACGGACTCGATGGATGTGAGTCTGAGTGAACTCCGGGAGATGGTGATGGACAGGGAGGCCTGGCGTGCTGCGATTCATGGGGTCACAAAGAGTTGGACACGACTGAGCGACTGAACTGAACTGATGAAAGTTTTAATTTTGTCCTGGTTGAACTTATTAGTCTCTTCTTTAACAACCTGAGCTTTTTGTGTCTTACTAAAAGAAATTTCTTTCCGGCCTATAGGTCACAAGATGTTTTCCCATAGTTTAAATATTTCTAAAGGTTTTAAAGTTTTGCTTTTCATTTATAGGTCTTAATCTACTTGCAACTGTGTGTATGTGTATAAGATGTGAGGTAGCAACCGGATCAATTATATTTCCATATGAATAATTGTCCCAGGACCTCTGATTTGAATATTCCGTTCTTACCCCTGCTGATCTGCAATGCCACCTGTGTCATATATCAGGTTATTTTTATAGGCACAAGTCTCTTTTTTTTAATAGACACAAGTCTCTCTTTGGGCCCTCGATTGTCTCTAGTTAACCTAATGACCCTCCTTATGCCAACAGCGTCTTGATTGCTATAACCTTATTAGTAGCCTTGATTTTAGAGAGGGCAAGTCCACCCATGTGATTTCCCTTTTTCAAATTTTTGGCTATTCTTGGTCATTTACTTCTCCTAGAACTTGTCAGTTTCTATGGACTTTTGATTGGAATTTCACTAAATTATACTTTTGTTTGGGGAAAATCATTTTTTAAAAAATGATATTTAGTTTTCTCATCCTTTTATACTTTTCAAATTTTAAAATCATCTTTAATAGTATGAAATAGTGCTTTATAATTTGTCTAAAATGGTCCCGCAGGAACTTCCCTGGGTCTAGTGGCTAAGTCTCTGCACTCCCACTGCAGGGAGCCCAGGTTCGACCCCTGGTCTGGGAACTAGAGTCCCGAATTAAGGATTCTGCATATTGCTACAAAGATTGAAGATCCCATGTGCTGAATCTAAGACCTGGCACAGCCAAACAAATAAATACATGTTAAAAGAGGGATCTTGCACACCTTATTAGATTTAGTCTTAGATACTTTTTAGTTTTATTTGCTATTGTAAGTTGTATTTCTTAAATTAAATGTTCTAACTTTTTTATGGTGATGTGTGGAATTATGACTGATTTTTGTATAATAATTTTATATCCCCAAACTTTGCTGAGTCCTCTTATTAAGTTTAATTATTTTAAAAAGTCTTAGATCTTCTATATGGAAATCATATTATTTGTGTAGATTTACAGTTTTATACCTTTAGTGAAATGCTCAGTAGAGACAGTGAATATGGTATTCTTACCTTATTCCTTATTTTAAAAAGAAATTCTTCTATTTCCCCATAAGTACAATGTTTGATAAAGTTTTTGGCGGCTATTAAGAAGATCCCGTCTGTGTCTACTTGATATAATTTTTGAAGTACCTAATGCTTTTTTAATCAAAAGATTATCTGTCTCTATTCCATTGATTATGTACTTTTTCTGCCTTCTCTTAATGTGATTTATTATGTTGGTAGATCTTCTAGTATTGAATTTTCCTTGCCTTTGTGAGGAAATTTACATGGTTGTGATGTATTATGATTTTAAACATTATTTCATTCAGTTTGTTAAAATTTTATTCAACATTTTTACATCTCTTTTCATGAATGAGTTTGGCTTGAAATGTTTCTTTCTTCTATTATCCTTGTTTGATTTTGGAATCAAAGTTTTGGAAGCCTCATAAATTAATGAGTTTTATTCCTTTTTATCCCATTAAAAACCTTTTGAATAAGGTTGAAATTTATTCTTGAGGATTTGGTAGAATATGCTCATGAAACAGTCTGGCCCAGGGATTCACCCACCCTCAAAATGGATTTTAACTGCTGATCTAATTACTTTAACAATTAGTGTATATTCTATTTTCCTTGGGCCAGCTATTAAAAGTTTTGGTAAAAGGTTATTCATTTTATTTAAGCTTTCAGTTTTGTGGTTATGAAAATTTCATCCTTTCTTCTTGTCTAACACATGCAATTAAGACTAGAAATGTCCCCCTAGCAGTCTCCAGAAATTTTGATTTGTAATGTTGTCATTGTCAAAAATTTTTTTCATTTCAAATTATTTTATTTAAAAATATTTTGTTTTTTCAACTTTATTGAGATATAATTGGGAAATAAAATTGTAATGTTTAATATATGCATACAATGAAAGGATTCTCACATTTAAGTTAATTACTAAATTTATTACCTCACATGTTTATCTTTTTATTTTTTGGTGAGAATACTTAAGTTCCACTCTCTCAACAAATTTCAATTACACAATACAGTATTATCAATTATAGTCATGTTATGCATTAGCTTTTCAGATGTAATTCATGTTATAACTGAAAGTTTTTGCCCTTTTACCAGGCTCTTCCTGTTTCCTACAATTTCCTTTTCCTTGGAAGCTCAACTCTCTGATAGGCTCAACAAAAATAGTCAATTTTCAGATTGTCAGGTGATTTTTGATTGTAAGTGTGGGATGTTTTTTTCTTTTCAGATGTAATTCATGTTATAACTGAAAGTTTTTGCCCTTTTACCAGGCTCTTCCTGTTTCCTACAATTTCCTTTTCCTTGGAAGCTCAACTCTCTGATAGGCTCAACAAAAATAGTCAATTTTCAGATTGTCAGGTGATTTTTGATTGTAAGTGTGGGATGTTTTTTCCAACTTTATGGCTTTTTTCTCTGTAAACTGTTTATATCTTGATTCCATTGTTCCATGGAGTTGCTGTCTTCAACTATATCTTCTCGTTTATTAATTCGCGTTTTAGATGATCTACACTGCTGTTAAAGTCATCCACTGAGTTTTTAATTCTAATTTATCTTTAATTCTTGGAGAAGGAAATGGCAACCCACTCCAGTATTCTTGCCTGGAGAATTCCACGGACAGAGAAGCCTGGTGGGTCCATCAGGTCCATGGGGTTGCAAAGGGTTGGACATGACTGAAGCAATTGAACCGACATAGCCACGTCTTTAATTCTATAATTCCAATTTGGTTCTTTCTCAAACCTGCCAGAAACAACTGAGCAACTTCACTTTCACTTTTCACTTCCATGCATTGGAGAGGGAAATGGCAACCCACTCCAGTGTTCTTGCCTGGAGAATCCCAGGGACAGGGGAGCCTAGTGGGCTGCCGTCTATGGGGTCGCACAGAATTGGACACGACTGAAGCGACTTAGCAGCAGCAGCAAATCTGCTTGGTGACTTGGAAGATAGTTTTCTGTTAGCCTGCAGAGTTTTATAGCTAGCCTTTTATTTATTTACAGAATGCATATTTTTTATAATGTAGCACTACAATTTCAATACATGATGCCTTTGTAGGTCCGCTCCTGCTGTATATAGTTTCTGCTTATTTTTGTTCATAGTGTTTTGCTCTATTGTGTACTTGGTTACTTTTGACTAAGCTGCGATACTTTTATGGGTAATTATTTGTGGTATTTCTCTGAGTTCCCAGAATAAAGGTCCATTCTTCCAGAGATGACTTTGTTTACTTCTTTCATTGGGTTCTATTGGTACTAACCTATTTAAGCTGAATTAATTGTTTGAGGTTATTAAGCAATCCAAGTGGGCTACAAATCTGACTTGTGGTTACAGGTTTTCAATGACAGTTCATTTTTCTCCTCCTGCTTTCCTTTGTGCCAAGGCAACTTTTCTTACAGTCGCTGGGAGTATGAGGGTAAGCTGGGCTTGTCCCTATTTACCTTTTGGCTTCCTAACTTTATGGAAAGAGGTTCACTTTTAGATTTTCCATGTTGGGAGGTCTTGGGCTTTGTCTTTCATTTTCTAAGCTTTGTGAGTTTGAGCAAACTTTGGATTCAAATCCTCTTACTTTGACAAATGCCATCAGGATAAATGTAACTTCAGGATTCTTGATTCCTTTTGTCACATAGATTATGATCTCATTATTCCTTAGTTACCAGCTCTTTGAGCTTTTTAAAGAAATAAAAATAATGCATCTAACATTTAGTTTTTTCCTTTTCAGATGGAAAATCTATCCAACAATCCTGCAACTTCTTGCAGGAAATAGTAGGCTTCAATGAGTTTTAAAATTTAATGACAGCAAATTTATTTCTAGAAATTCCACACCATTTAAAAACATTATCTTATTCCTTTCTTGCTTTTGCCTCTTTATTTTACACTCTTGAAATTTTAATTTGGCAGCCTGTATTGAATCGTTCTATGAACTAAAACACCTGTGGGTCAGGTTCTGCTGGATGCTGTTTCCAATGATTTCTGTTTGCTCTCTCATTTCCTTGTGCGTTTTGTGATTTGGACCGATCAGCTTTTATGTAATGGCGCTTTATCAGTGGTATCCTGTGTGGGGTGTATCAGAGTGTCTCCTTCTAGAGATGGCTTACACTTGTTTGTATCCTGTGCTCAGGACATTGCCAGCAGGGGCCACTTCTATGTGACTTCCTCAGTTGGGCGGTTCTTAGACTAAGTAGTTAGTATAAGATGAGCCTGTGGTTATGAAACGTTAAAGATGGCTCAGTGGTAAAGAATCTGCCTGCCAATGCAGGAGACACAGGTTCAATCCCTGGTGCAGGAAGATCCCACATGCTGTGGAGCAACTAAGCCCCCACACCGCAGCTATTGAGCTGGTGCTCTAGAGCCTGGGAGCCCCAGCTACTGACACCCTCATGCCTGGAGCCTGTGCTCTGCAACAAGAGAAGCCGCGGCAATGAGAAGGCTCTGCTGCAGCTGCTGCTGCTAAGTCGCTTCAGTCGTGTCTGACTCTGTGCGACCCCATAGACGGCAGCCCACCAGGCTCCTCTGTCCCTGGGATTCTCCAGGTAAGAATACTGGAGTGGGCTGCCACTTCCTTCTCCAGTGCATGCAGGCATGCTAAGTTGCTTCAGTCGTGTCTGACTCTGTGCGACCCTATGGACAGCAGCCCACCAGGCTCCTCTGTCCACAGGATTCTCCAGGCAAGAATACTGGAGTGGGCTGCCATTTCCTTCTCCGAATGAGAAGCCGGCATACCACAACCAGAGAGTAATTTCCCCTCGCCGCTACTAAAGAAAAAGTCCAAGCAGCAATGAAGACCCAGTATAGCCCAATAAATAAATACAATTATATAAAGAAAATGAAGATTCTTTTGGCTACCCAGTCCCCAGGACCCAAGAGATGGGCTCTGTGCCATTTTCCTTTGACAGCGCATAGACTTTTTTTCTAGTTCATCCTTGCAGGGAGACATAGCTCTCCGAGTGTTATGACTTTTCAGATGAGATTCCACATCTCCTCCTGGCCCGTGACTTTGCCCCTTGTGCCTTGATGGCTATGCAAGCCCGGGCTCTTTATTTTCTCCCTTAGTCGAGACCAGGAAATGCTCTGAGCGCAGCCACAGCCTCGGCACCACTTCCCACTCTGGTGTTCAGCTCCCTCTTCCGTTTCTGTTTTTCCTCCTCTGGTGATTTTCTTTGCTTTCTTATAAGATCAGCCAAGCATTTAAACAATGTTTTATTTTACCCAGCATTTCTAAGTAGTTGGTTAACAGGAGAGTTTTCAGCTATCTCATCTGCCACATTGTTGGAAATTGATATTAATTCACTCTTTCTTTTTTTAGGGGACATCTACATGGTGTTCAATATCTGATCTGAATACCTTTTTAAAAAAAAAGTTTTGGCTGATATTTTTGAAAGTTGAAAATAGTGAAAGCAAGGACCTCACAGTATTTATATTCCTCTTGCCTAGGTATAAAGTCAGAGAAGGCAATGGCAACCCATTCCAGTACTCTTGCCTGGAAAATCCCACGGACGGAGGAGCCTGGTGGGCTGCGGTCCATGGGGTCTCAAAGACTCGGACACGACTGAGCGACTTCACTTTCACTTTTCGCTTTCATGCAATGGAGAAGGAAATGGCAACCCACTCCAGTGTTCTTGCCTGGAGAATCCCAGGGATGGGGGAGCCTGGTGGGCAGCTGTCTATGGGGCTGCACAGAGTTGGACACGACTGAAGTGACTTAGCAGCAGCAGCAGCAGGTATAAAGTATCAATAATTGTTTCAAAAATGAAATAGGAAGTTTATCTATAGCATATCATCTGCTATTCTTTCAAGACTGTGCTTACTTCTAAACATCTTTAAATAAAACATCTCAGCCAACATAAAAACTGTTGTTAAGCAGACATCTGATTAGAGTGCTTTGCTTTACTTGTTTAGTCGCTAAGTCGTGTCTGACTCTTTGAGACCCCATGGACCAGAGTAGCCCGCCAGCCTCCCCTGTGCATGGGATTTTCCAGGCAGGAATTCTGGAGTGGGTTGCCACTTCCTTCTCTGAGGGATCTTCCCAACGCAGGGATCAAACTCATGTCTCCTGCATTGTGAGGTGGGTTTCTTACACTGAGCCACCTGGGAAGCCCTGGAGAGCTTTCATTTGTTCACAGAAAAGTTTCTTCGGACTTTGTGAGTGTGAAGGCTTTCCCTGCATCCAAAAAAATGTTGGCATATAGCTAGAAAATCAGGTGGCTAGCAAGGCTGTTTCCATCCATTTTGGTGACCTCTCTCCTGGGCCACATCTACCTGCGGTCGTTTTAATTCCATCACTATTTGTAGACTGGATAACAGTGCAATGTGATTACAGCAAACAGTATTAATAACAGTGCTCCATGCCCTCCTCTGTCCGTGAGCTCACATGTTTGAATATACACATATACGCACATAGTATATCAGACATGTGCTACATCTCAGGAAAAATAATCACAGTGGTCTTTAGGCATTTGGTCCTCAGAAGGAAGGCATTGCTAGGCACACAGGTATTGGGAAAGTGGGCACTGGAATAGCTTCTTGCTTTCCTGAAACCTCCTCCCAGGGGTTCCCTCCCCCGCCAGGCAGAGCGAGGTGACATCCTAGAGCCTCCAGTACCGAGGCTTTGCCAGGCCTCACTGGTTAATTGCCAACCAATGTGGGAGTTAATCAGAAATTTCCCAGGCAGCTGGAGTGGAGATTTGAGAGAAAACAGGGCAAGCAGCTGCCAGACATAATCCCCTACCCGCCTGCCCTCTCTAGGATGCTCGAGAGATTTTTTTTTAAATATCTTGCTTTTCTGACATCCAGAGCAGATAATTTTATTGTTGTTGCTTTTACTTTTTTTTTTTCTGACCTCACTGTGCAGCCTGTGGGATCTTAGTTCCCTGACCAGTGATCAGATCCACGCTCCCTGCACTGGAAGTGCGGGGTTTTAATCACTGGACCGTCAGGGAAGTCCCGAGATGGAGATTTTGAGGCAGCCTCTGGATGTGATGGTGTTACCCTGGGCAACCCAAAAAGCAGCAAGTGGAGGATGGAGAGATGGGAATTGGTTAGGGGAGGTGAACCTTAGAGCTGAGAGTAGGAGCAAAGGGACGTAGCGTCTTCTCTGCGGATGGTGCTGGGAGTGGACCTGGGGAGGCTACTGCCAACTCACAGGCAGATGGACTCCCAGGAGCTATGGTTTCCATTGTCTGTATATCTGCATTTAGTGCTTCAGAGGAGAGTTTAAACCAGTGCAAATTGATGTGGCCATGACTCTCAGATAGTCAGAGACCACAGACCCATTCTCCATTGTCTAATTTTTTAACGAGATCGTTGGCAGGCCAAACCCAGGCCATGCCTTATCCTGCAAGCGTGAGTGGTAACTCTAGAGAGCTGGCCAGATGCCAGTTCAGTAGGGAGTTCTGTGTTGACGATATAACCCATAAATCTGCACTGTTGGTCACTAGAAGGGATTATGCCCGAACCCCTTCTGACAACTCGGGACCTAGGAGAGCAAGCCCGACCACGGTGGGTGTCTGTTCCCTCACATCCAAGCCTGCGCTCTCCTGCTCGCGTCTCCTTTCTCTTGGCCCTATCTTGGTTCCTGTTTAGGGTTCTAGGGAGTGAGCATGGCAATAGAAGTTAGGGGAGATCCTGGGCTCATTTCGGCATCCCTCTTGGCAGGCCAAGGGTCGAGAAGGTGCAGATAGTCATCATAAAGGAGAGGCCAGGAGGCTCAGACCCTCGTGTACTCAAGAACGAGTGTCAAAACTTCAAGGGCCAGTATTTTACCTTTTCCCCCCACCCCTCACCCCTGACAGTCCCTAGGCCTGATGCTGTCCTCGGTCTCAGTCTGGATTAGGGCTCTTTGAGACACAGACAGAAAGACATCTTGGCTTCTTGGCTGAGGTTGAGTAAGTCAGTATTGAAGAGACCCTGAGGATTTCCTTAGGAGTTCCAATCTCAGGTCACTAATGGTTTTCTGTTGGACCCTTTTCTACTCCATACTGCTTTCCTGACTGCAGAGAATCACCCGAGCAAGTGTTCCAGGTTTTGCCCTGCTTTCCCGAGAACATTGCTACTTCTGCCTCAAACTTTCCTTTGCTCAGTATTTTTTGGACTTCTATCTGAGGTTGTTTGGTCTCTGAGATATGGCGCTTGTCGGCGGACATGAGAACTCTTTCTGCTGGTCCCTAAAATAGGAGCACTTTCTCCTAGGACAACTCTGCCCCAAACGATAGATTTAGGGTTAGATCCTGAGCCTTCCAGGGCTTCCCAGTGGCTCCGGAGTAAAGAATCTGCCTGCCAACGCAGGAGACGCGGGTTTGATTCAGACCAAGCCTGCAGTGCTGAGTTGACATGAGTGGTAAGGGAGAACTCTGGCACTCCCCGAACTCCTTCCATTATATGTTGCAGCTGCTTCTTGGGGGCTGGAAGGTGGGGGGTGTGTTGCTGAGAGGAGCCAGGAGCTCCCCAGGGTGACTGCAGAGGTCACAGCTCAGGGGGTGGCCACTCACATGTCCCCGGTGGAGTGACTCTGGGTGAGGAGGGCTCAGCTGCTGCCCTGTGCCGGCTCCTTTCGGAGCTCACCTGCCTGCTGTGACTCTCTGTGTGGCATGTGTGTGTTGAAGTCACAGGAAGTGCTGTAATCCTGTTATCCCTGTCCTTTCCCGCCCAGGAGTCTAAAATCCAATTCCTGAGAACATCAGCAGACATAATGGATGTGGACGTCAGAGGAAATGCCAGAAGGGCTTGGTGGCTTCGCCAGCTCCCCACGCAGCCCGATTCAAGAGAGCCTGTCCTGGACTCTGACGGATGAACTGGACAGTGGCCCAGCTCCTCCTCAGGCCTTCCCACCCCCGTGTTCTGCCTTCCTGTCCCAGGGTTAATTCCTGGATACCCCGCCATGCCTGGCTGCACCCCACTCTTCTGCACATGCCCTCTCATTCTGTACCTTTCTGTTCCCCTCCCCTGTATGTCAGATTCCCTTTCTAGACTGAGCTCAGCTCCTCAAGCAGAATTTCTCAAGATCAATGCTTTGCTTTCCTGGCCTTCTTGGCTCCTCCCTGTTCTTGGCAAAGACTGCCTTTCTTGATGTGATTTCCACCTGCGATCTTGCAGGTAGAGAGCGCTGGGCCCGGCTCCAAGGGTATTGACCAGCTGACCCTGCGTCCAGCCACCAGCCTCTTGTCTCCTGTGGGTCTGTCTGGAGCTGCTTCCTGCGGTCGCAGTCCGTGTCTGTCTGCTCCTTTCTCTCTCATAGGAAGTTATTGACAGCATGCTTTCAGACTGGTCATTTAAAATGCAACAAGAGCCTGCAGGCTTAAGGATTTATAGCGGACAGACGCTTAAGAATAATAGAGTAATTAAGGGGGAGGGCCAATGGGAAAGATACATAAAAATCACCCACAATTCTATGACTTGGAGATAACCACTATAAACACTCAGCAGTGTTTCTGTCCCATTCTTTTCATGCATATTTATCAAGCATTGCTGTGATCAGCGGAGAAGGCAATGGCACCCCAGTCGAGTACTCTTGCCTGGAAAATCCCATGGATGGAGGAGCCTGGTGGCCTGCAGTCCATGGGGTCGCTAAGAGTAGGACACGACTGAGTGACTTCACTTTCACTTTTCACTTTCACGCACTGGAGAAGGAAATGGCAACCCACTCCCGTGTTCTTGCCTGGAGAATCTCAGGGACGGGGAGCCTGGTGGGCTGCTGTCTATGGGGTCGCACAGAGTCGGACAGGACTGAAGCGACTTAGCAGCAGCAGCAGCAGCAGTTGTGATCAGACTTTCGATTCCACTTTTCACCCAAGCTGCTTCTGGGTGGGCGTTAACAGGTGCCCAGGGAAGAGGCATCCTTCTGCAAGTCTTGGGCAGAGAAGCCTCAGCTCCTAGAATATTGGTCCAGCTAGTCACAGCCGGCGCCATCCCAGGCAGGATCCTGCTTACTCCGCTGCATTGAGAACTCTGTATTTTCTTTGGGTTTCATCAGCTTCAGGCCCTTTTCCAGCTGAGTTCTGCTTGCACTCACTCCCTCAACCCCCAGGGCTGGTGGCTCTTCTATTCCCCGGTTTTATTCTGAGTGCAGCGTTGTCGTTCCCACCGGGGTCTGAGCAGCAAGGATCTCCTGGATCCCATGTCCCAGGAAGCAGAGACGGAAAGTCTCAGGGACACCCCACTTTCTTCTGATCTGCTTTTCCACTTGGAATTCAGAGCACTCTGCTGCCTTTCTCCTTTGCAGAAAGGGCCAGAGGCTGTTTTCTCTCCCATTACCGGTGAAAGCTAGCTTTTACCGGCAGCCGCTTCCCATCGATTGCAAGGAAAGCCGCCGGCAGACTGGCAATGTCACACGAGGGCACAGAGAGGGGAGGGTTTTTCTTTACAGAGTCAGTCTCTTCTCCAGCAGGACGAAAGCTCTGGAAGATGCAGAAGGAAGCCTGCTCCGGTCCTTCCGCCCTGGTCCTCGACCCCACGGCTCTGTCTAGGGAGGAATGTAAGCCTCCCCCGAGTGAGCTGACTGTGGTGTGTCTGCGGAAGGTATCTCCCTCCACACCAGCTGTTTCCCTCCTTGCCTGCTGACCCCATTCCAAATCTTTCCATCCTCTTTGCCTCTTTAGGTCCTATCTACCCCCCTCCCCCATGCACACTCCTCTATCTAGAAGCCTGCCCTAACTCCTCCTGACCCTTTGCTCTGAATTCCTGCAGCACAGACAGCCCCAAATGGCACCACCCGGGGGAGCCAGGTAACCAGAAGCCCTTGCTCTAGGTCTTGCTTTCAAAGGCTTCTCTCTGGTCCTCCATTGGCCATGTAGCGTCCACTAGGCACAGTAATTCTCTGAGCTGGTCACCCAATATTTTCAACTCTGGAGGCAGCCTGTGGACAGTCAGCTCTCAGAGGGCCTACTTTATTCCTTGTAGAATCTGAACGATGACTGTACGTGTGGGGTGTCCCTACACAGTGAGGAAGTGAGGGAGTGACACCCAGGGTGTGACTCTTTCTACAAAGAAGGGCAGGCAACACAGACTGCCCCAGGAGGTCTGAGGGTGGGAAGGGGCTCTGTGGGAGGGACTTGTTTCTTCAGGCGATAACGAACAGGCCAGGGAGGGACAGACCTTAACAGCACTGAAAATGCTTCAAGCAGATTCCATCGTGAAATGAACCCAGAACTGAAGAAACTCACAGACAGCCAGGGACAGCCCAACTCCCCATCCCGTTGGGAAGGAAACATGGAGAATGAGTGTCCTAGAGGGTTGCTCTTCGATAGGATGACTTGGCTGAGGGGCTGGGGACCCACCTGTGGATGGGGAGTTTCAAGGCCAGGCCGACTAGAATGCACTAGAAGCCCCATTATTAGAATGGACAGCAAGAATCGGAGTCTGACTTGTGTGCAGAGACCAGGGATGACAGAGAAGGAGGAATGCTCTCTGAGCCTTGCCTGGCTACCTAGCTCTGGCCCCAGGGATGCTGAGGGGCTGTGTCCCACGGAGCACAGGATGGAGCTGCTAGAATTTACAATGGCCAAACTCAGCTCTGCCACCTGCCAAGTCCCTGGGCTTTTTGGTGGCCACAGCTTGATTTTTCACTCTCTCTCTCTTAATCTAATGCACAAGACTAAATTCAACTTAATTAGGAGGATTATATGTCTTATACATTTAATATTTAATATTCAAGCAGGAGCTTTCACCCCTTGGCGTATTTATTAAAGATATCCTGGGAGGAATGTTAATGAATCATGACGTCATAAATATTTAGACCAAAGGAGCTGGAGGCAGGAAAGAGGAGAGCGAGAAGAACAGATCATTTTAGGAACGAAAGGGGATGAAATTTCCCTCTTGGATCGGGGCTGGTTGGGCAGAAATGCGACTTCAAGATTCACAGCTGTGAGCCATGTTCTTGTCCAAAGCTGAGCGGAGCTGGGGGTGCCGTATGCGCTGGCTGAGTTGGGTTCGCTCTGCATTTGCTTGCACGCTTTGCTGTCAGGATGCCAAAGCACACATTTCAGTGAATGATGGAGGAAGTATCCTAGCCTGATACTGCACCCATTCTGTCTTCTCTGGCTGGCTGAAAGCAGCATTTGGTGTAGATTCTGCATTTGCATGACTGACCTCAGTGTTGAACCTTCATCCAGAAGCTGAATGTTTTATAACGGAAATAACATGGAAAAAAAAAAAAGGAAATAACTTGGAAAGACGGAGCCTAGAAGCTCATTTGCAGCCTTGGGCAGGGACTTTTCCATAATTACTCTTCCCAGTGCCCTTATGTCTCCAGACCCAAAGGGTGTACAAATTACCCTCTTCTGATGGAACTGGCTTATTGAACAGTCTGAACTGAGAGGGATGCAGAGAGGGATACAGGAAGAGTCTCCCTTCCCATCTCCTAGTGACATCTCAGACAGAGCCCTGCCTTTCCAGGCTCCTGGTCAGGTCTGGTGTACAGTTCATTTCTTCACCAGCCATCTGGGTCAGTGCTCCCCTGCCCTCCTCCAGAGACGATGGTACAGGGGTGGGGGCTGGGCTGCTCTCTTGGGAGCAGAAGTCATCATCCTTAGTGGTGCCATAGGAGAGAGCTCTGGGCTATCCCTGCCTTGGGGGCTGGGGAGGAGGGGCAAGAAGTGTCCAAACAGACCAGGGGCGACCCAGCCTTTCCCCTGCTGGGGATGAACGAGCTGTAGCATCTTCTTGCAGCCACTTCCACTCTCCACAGTCCACTCTCTTGGAGCGACCTTGTCTTCACTCAGATTCAGAGAAGCATCTTCCACCCCTTCCCAAAGGAAAAGGGAGGGAAAATCCATAGTGTTCTTTGTCCTGGGCTCATTTCGGCATCCCTCTTGGCAGGCCAAGGGTCGAGAAGGTGCAGATAGTCATCATAAAGGAGAGGCCAGGAGGCTCAGACCCTCGTGTACTCAAGAACGAGTGTCAAAACTTCAAGGGCCAGTATTTTACCTTTTCCCCCCACCCCTCACCCCTGACAGTCCCTAGGCCTGATGCTGTCCTCGGTCTCAGTCTGGATTAGGGCTCTTTGAGACACAGACAGAAAGACATCTTGGCTTCTTGGCTGAGGTTGAGTAAGTCAGTATTGAAGAGACCCTGAGGATTTCCTTAGGAGTTCCAATCTCAGGTCACTAATGGTTTTCTGTTGGACCCTTTTCTACTCCATACTGCTTTCCTGACTGCAGAGAATCACCCGAGCAAGTGTTCCAGGTTTTGCCCTGCTTTCCCGAGAACACTGCTACTTCTGCCTCAAACTTTCCTTTGCTCAGTATTTTTTGGACTTCTATCTGAGGTTGTTTGGTCTCTGAGATATGGCGCTTGTCGGCGGACATGAGAACTCTTTCTGCTGGTCCCTAAAATAGGAGCACTTTCTCCTAGGACAACTCTGCCCCAAACGATAGATTTAGGGTTAGATCCTGAGCCTTCCAGGGCTTCCCAGTGGCTCCGGAGTAAAGAATCTGCCTGCCAACGCAGGAGACGCGGGTTTGATTCAGACCAAGCCTGCAGTGCTGAGTTGACATGAGTGGTAAGGGAGAACTCTGGCACTCCCCGAACTCCTTCCATTATATGTTGCAGCTGCTTCTTGGGGGCTGGAAGGTGGGGGGTGTGTTGCTGAGAGGAGCCAGGAGCTCCCCAGGGTGACTGCAGAGGTCACAGCTCAGGGGGTGGCCACTCACATGTCCCCGGTGGAGTGACTCTGGGTGAGGAGGGCTCAGCTGCTGCCCTGTGCCGGCTCCTTTCGGAGCTCACCTGCCTGCTGTGACTCTCTGTGTGGCATGTGTGTGTTGAAGTCACAGGAAGTGCTGTAATCCTGTTATCCCTGTCCTTTCCCGCCCAGGAGTCTAAAATCCAATTCCTGAGAACATCAGCAGACATAATGGATGTGGACGTCAGAGGAAATGCCAGAAGGGCTTGGTGGCTTCGCCAGCTCCCCACGCAGCCCGATTCAAGAGAGCCTGTCCTGGACTCTGACGGATGAACTGGACAGTGGCCCAGCTCCTCCTCAGGCCTTCCCACCCCCGTGTTCTGCCTTCCTGTCCCAGGGTTAATTCCTGGATACCCCGCCATGCCTGGCTGCACCCCACTCTTCTGCACATGCCCTCTCATTCTGTACCTTTCTGTTCCCCTCCCCTGTATGTCAGATTCCCTTTCTAGACTGAGCTCAGCTCCTCAAGCAGAATTTCTCAAGATCAATGCTTTGCTTTCCTGGCCTTCTTGGCTCCTCCCTGTTCTTGGCAAAGACTGCCTTTCTTGATGTGATTTCCACCTGCGATCTTGCAGGTAGAGAGCGCTGGGCCCGGCTCCAAGGGTATTGACCAGCTGACCCTGCGTCCAGCCACCAGCCTCTTGTCTCCTGTGGGTCTGTCTGGAGCTGCTTCCTGCGGTCGCAGTCCGTGTCTGTCTGCTCCTTTCTCTCTCATAGGAAGTTATTGACAGCATGCTTTCAGACTGGTCATTTAAAATGCAACAAGAGCCTGCAGGCTTAAGGATTTATAGCGGACAGACGCTTAAGAATAATAGAGTAATTAAGGGGGAGGGCCAATGGGAAAGATACATAAAAATCACCCACAATTCTATGACTTGGAGATAACCACTATAAACACTCAGCAGTGTTTCTGTCCCATTCTTTTCATGCATATTTATCAAGCATTGCTGTGATCAGCGGAGAAGGCAATGGCACCCCAGTCGAGTACTCTTGCCTGGAAAATCCCATGGATGGAGGAGCCTGGTGGCCTGCAGTCCATGGGGTCGCTAAGAGTAGGACACGACTGAGTGACTTCACTTTCACTTTTCACTTTCACGCACTGGAGAAGGAAATGGCAACCCACTCCCGTGTTCTTGCCTGGAGAATCTCAGGGACGGGGAGCCTGGTGGGCTGCTGTCTATGGGGTCGCACAGAGTCGGACAGGACTGAAGCGACTTAGCAGCAGCAGCAGCAGCAGTTGTGATCAGACTTTCGATTCCACTTTTCACCCAAGCTGCTTCTGGGTGGGCGTTAACAGGTGCCCAGGGAAGAGGCATCCTTCTGCAAGTCTTGGGCAGAGAAGCCTCAGCTCCTAGAATATTGGTCCAGCTAGTCACAGCCGGCGCCATCCCAGGCAGGATCCTGCTTACTCCGCTGCATTGAGAACTCTGTATTTTCTTTGGGTTTCATCAGCTTCAGGCCCTTTTCCAGCTGAGTTCTGCTTGCACTCACTCCCCCAACCCCCAGGGCTGGTGGCTCTTCTATTCCCCGGTTTTATTCTGAGTGCAGCGTTGTCGTTCCCACCGGGGTCTGAGCAGCAAGGATCTCCTGGATCCCATGTCCCAGGAAGCAGAGACGGAAAGTCTCAGGGACACCCCACTTTCTTCTGATCTGCTTTTCCACTTGGAATTCAGAGCACTCTGCTGCCTTTCTCCTTTGCAGAAAGGGCCAGAGGCTGTTTTCTCTCCCATTACCGGTGAAAGCTAGCTTTTACCGGCAGCCGCTTCCCATCGATTGCAAGGAAAGCCGCCGGCAGACTGGCAATGTCACACGAGGGCACAGAGAGGGGAGGGTTTTTCTTTACAGAGTCAGTCTCTTCTCCAGCAGGACGAAAGCTCTGGAAGATGCAGAAGGAAGCCTGCTCCGGTCCTTCCGCCCTGGTCCTCGACCCCACGGCTCTGTCTAGGGAGGAATGTAAGCCTCCCCCGAGTGAGCTGACTGTGGTGTGTCTGCGGAAGGTATCTCCCTCCACACCAGCTGTTTCCCTCCTTGCCTGCTGACCCCATTCCAAATCTTTCCATCCTCTTTGCCTCTTTAGGTCCTATCTACCCCCCTCCCCCATGCACACTCCTCTATCTAGAAGCCTGCCCTAACTCCTCCTGACCCTTTGCTCTGAATTCCTGCAGCACAGACAGCCCCAAATGGCACCACCCGGGGGAGCCAGGTAACCAGAAGCCCTTGCTCTAGGTCTTGCTTTCAAAGGCTTCTCTCTGGTCCTCCATTGGCCATGTAGCGTCCACTAGGCACAGTAATTCTCTGAGCTGGTCACCCAATATTTTCAACTCTGGAGGCAGCCTGTGGACAGTCAGCTCTCAGAGGGCCTACTTTATTCCTTGTAGAATCTGAACGATGACTGTACGTGTGGGGTGTCCCTACACAGTGAGGAAGTGAGGGAGTGACACCCAGGGTGTGACTCTTTCTACAAAGAAGGGCAGGCAACACAGACTGCCCCAGGAGGTCTGAGGGTGGGAAGGGGCTCTGTGGGAGGGACTTGTTTCTTCAGGCGATAATGAACAGGCCAGGGAGGGACAGACCTTAACAGCACTGAAAATGCTTCAAGCAGATTCCATCGTGAAATGAACCCAGAACTGAAGAAACTCACAGACAGCCAGGGACAGCCCAACTCCCCATCCCGTTGGGAAGGAAACATGGAGAATGAGTGTCCTAGAGGGTTGCTCTTCGATAGGATGACTTGGCTGAGGGGCTGGGGACCCACCTGTGGATGGGGAGTTTCAAGGCCAGGCCGACTAGAATGCACTAGAAGCCCCATTATTAGAATGGACAGCAAGAATCGGAGTCTGACTTGTGTGCAGAGACCAGGGATGACAGAGAAGGAGGAATGCTCTCTGAGCCTTGCCTGGCTACCTAGCTCTGGCCCCAGGGATGCTGAGGGGCTGTGTCCCACGGAGCACAGGATGGAGCTGCTAGAATTTACAATGGCCAAACTCAGCTCTGCCACCTGCCAAGTCCCTGGGCTTTTTGGTGGCCACAGCTTGATTTTTCACTCTCTCTCTCTTAATCTAATGCACAAGACTAAATTCAACTTAATTAGGAGGATTATATGTCTTATACATTTAATATTTAATATTCAAGCAGGAGCTTTCACCCCTTGGCGTATTTATTAAAGATATCCTGGGAGGAATGTTAATGAATCATGACGTCATAAATATTTAGACCAAAGGAGCTGGAGGCAGGAAAGAGGAGAGCGAGAAGAACAGATCATTTTAGGAACGAAAGGGGATGAAATTTCCCTCTTGGATCGGGGCTGGTTGGGCAGAAATGCGACTTCAAGATTCACAGCTGTGAGCCATGTTCTTGTCCAAAGCTGAGCGGAGCTGGGGGTGCCGTATGCGCTGGCTGAGTTGGGTTCGCTCTGCATTTGCTTGCACGCTTTGCTGTCAGGATGCCAAAGCACACATTTCAGTGAATGATGGAGGAAGTATCCTAGCCTGATACTGCACCCATTCTGTCTTCTCTGGCTGGCTGAAAGCAGCATTTGGTGTAGATTCTGCATTTGCATGACTGACCTCAGTGTTGAACCTTCATCCAGAAGCTGAATGTTTTATAACGGAAATAACATGGAAAAAAAAAAAAGGAAATAACTTGGAAAGACGGAGCCTAGAAGCTCATTTGCAGCCTTGGGCAGGGACTTTTCCATAATTACTCTTCCCAGTGCCCTTATGTCTCCAGACCCAAAGGGTGTACAAATTACCCTCTTCTGATGGAACTGGCTTATTGAACAGTCTGAACTGAGAGGGATGCAGAGAGGGATACAGGAAGAGTCTCCCTTCCCATCTCCTAGTGACATCTCAGACAGAGCCCTGCCTTTCCAGGCTCCTGGTCAGGTCTGGTGTACAGTTCATTTCTTCACCAGCCATCTGGGTCAGTGCTCCCCTGCCCTCCTCCAGAGACGATGGTACAGGGGTGGGGGCTGGGCTGCTCTCTTGGGAGCAGAAGTCATCATCCTTAGTGGTGCCATAGGAGAGAGCTCTGGGCTATCCCTGCCTTGGGGGCTGGGGAGGAGGGGCAAGAAGTGTCCAAACAGACCAGGGGCGACCCAGCCTTTCCCCTGCTGGGGATGAACGAGCTGTAGCATCTTCTTGCAGCCACTTCCACTCTCCACAGTCCACTCTCTTGGAGCGACCTTGTCTTCACTCAGATTCAGAGAAGCATCTTCCACCCCTTCCCAAAGGAAAAGGGAGGGAAAATCCATAGTGTTCTTTGCCCCAGGTCTTTAACTCTGTTTTTCTGAAAGTTATCTGGACTTATCTCTTGTCTTCTGCTTGTGTTTAGGGAAGAAGGTGTGAGAGTAGTTGGAGACAGAGCCTTCTCCTAAGTTTCTGGAAGCTTCTGTAAGAATGTAAGAAGTAACTTCATGTCTATTATTTTCAGGTTTAAGGCCTTAGCTGAGATTCTGCAAGCCAAGGCAATTGGAGAGGGTTCAGTCAGCAAATCTTATATTAGCTTTCTGTAATCATGATATAGCAACAGTCACACATGCAGAAACTTCCCTCCCATCTCCATGTCATTCATTCATTCATTCAGTCACACCTTGAATTCCTTGGCTCTTGTGTTCTGCAGTGGACATAGTGTTAGGGACACAGATATGAATAAAGACCATCACCCTTGCCCTTGGAAAGCTTCGAGTTGGATGGGGAGGTAGACCAGCTAACACATGCGATAATCCTCAAGGAAGGGAAGGGTAGGGACTTCTCTGGCTATCCAGAGGTTAGGACTCCACTGGACCTGGGTTCAACCCCCTTGTTGGGGAACTAAAATCCCACAAGCTGTGAGGTGCAACTTCCCACTCTGCTTGACCACCCCCCCGCAAAAAAAAAGAAGGGAAGGAAAAAGGGCCATGGAGAACATGCAGGGGCACCCAGCTTAGTTGGTGGGTATCAGGGAAGGCTTTCTGGAGTAAGTGGTAACTAAGGTGCATTCCGAAGGCTGAATAGAAAGTAGCTAGACAAAGGGGATCAGCATTTTAGGCAGAGGGAACAGGATATACAAAGACTCAGAGGACAGATAAAGGTAGGTTTGGGGAATTACAAGAAATTCAGGGTGGCTGAACCATAGAGAGCAGGTCAGGGATTGAGGGCTCGTGGATGAAGGCTAGAATGGTGGCTGGAGCTTGATCGTGAAGGGCCTGGCTCCAGGAGGGGGCTTCCTCCTGAGGGCAAGGGCAAGCCCCAGAGGTCATCCAGCAGGGGCTGACCCAACACGCTTCCCAGTTAGAAAACAACCCTTGGCTGCGGCTGGAGAATAGATTCAGGGGCCTGCTAAGAGCCTGCTCCCATGTTTTCCTAGTCTTACGTGCTATTAACCTACTCCATGGGAGAGAGCTGGTTGACTGGACTAGGGCCAGTCAGGACCAGAGGGAGGCAGGCAGATTCAAGAGGCGTCTCATTTCTTATCTGCTTGCTTTCATTTTTTACTGTAGAAAGAGGCCCTGCATCCGTGCTCTTCCTTCAGTGTCCCGCATACCTCCTGTCCTCCTCCACAGCCACCCCAAACATTTAAAAGCCCAGATCCTAGTCCCTTAGCTCTGGGGTCAGGGCATATGTGATTGTAAGATGAGTTACCATGGCAACCCAGAGCAAGTTTGGGTTCGGCCTGGCAAACTGAAGGTGAATGATGGAGGTAAAAGATGCTGTGATGAGCAGAAGAGTTTTGGCTCTGAGTCCGCCCTAACACAGGCTGGAATTGTTCTGTATGCCTAGCAACAGCCTGCCAGGCTGGACAGGGAGGCCAGGCCGCTTGAGAGAAAAGCCAGGTCTGAGTTCTGACCCGCGGAAGGTGTTGGGAGGGGTGGTGGTAACTATAGTAACCGGGAGTGCATGACACCATGGAGAGTGAGCCCAGGCCCTCCGGGACCTGTGGATACACGTGGCGGCCTGTGGTCTGAGATCTGAAAGGCAGCGTGGTTGCTGAAGGTGCCCAGGGCAGCAGATGGGTGATAGATGGAAGTGCTGTCTCCAGACCCAGGGGAGAGTGTTCTGGGAGGGGCTGGGGAGTTTGTGAGGGGCACTCCAGGGCTCCCCACTGGTCATGTCATCGTAACCCCCTGGGCCCCAGCTCTGCGGGGTCTCCTGGGTCATCTGCTGCTTCCGTGGTAAACTTTTGGGATGGAGTCCCAGTGAACCTGCCCTCCCCGCCCTCCCTCCTCGGGCTGCCCATCCCCCTTTCTTCTCGCGCTCCACTCTGCTCCAGCCATGCTGGTGTTGGCGAGGCTGGAATTCTCCCCACGTCCTTCTCCCTTTGCCCTCCCACTGGTTATCAAGCCCCTTGTCTGGCTGTGCTGACATCATGGTGGGAAGTTTTCTTCCCAACAGTGTTTCAAAACCTGGGGAAAAGAAGCAGACAGTGGCTAGGACCCCTCCACCAAAGTCCCCAATCTCTTCCTCCTTCCAACCTTTGGGGAATTCGCCTCCTTCCTCAGTTTCCTCCTTTTGTAGGAGGTGACCCTGTAGCTTGCTGAGGTGGTTGGCTGCAGGGTGAAGGTGGGAAAAACTCAGTTAGTGGGGACCCCTCTGTATGGAGAGCCCATTCCTGTGGCCTGGGGTGATGGGCGAGCACAGTCTGGGTGGAGACCTGCAGAGACTGGCGCTGTAGCCTATGATGGGAGGGGTGTGTGTGTGTGTGTGTATCTGCAGGATGGTTCTTTTTGGCTCATTTTACATTTGAGTTACGAACAGGGGTAAAGCTGGGGGAGCTGGGAGCAGCAGAGGGAACCTTGCAGGCAGTGGGGAGCCTGGGCAGAGGCAAGCATGAGGCTAATCATACAAGTGTTGTGTGTGCTGGGCAGGTGCTCACTTGGCATTGAAAGCCTTCTTAAGAGAGGACAGGCTTGATTTTGAGATGGATTCAAATCTCACACACTCACCAATAGCCCTTTGTGATAATTTGAGGTTTCCCTGGGGGCAGTAAGTGACATAATTTTCAACGAACTAGCAGGAGATGGCAGAGGTGGGCAGGGAGGTGGGCCCCCCTGAGGTGATGCAGTCTCAGGTACCCATCCTTTTCTTAGGAAGGTGTACAAGGTCACTAGCCTCCTACTTCTGGCTCCCTGCTGTATTGGAAGAGGGGCTCCTAAGGGAAGAGAAGGGCAGAAGCTGCCTGGGCCTCTGCACCTGAGTCTTGCAAAGGAGGGGTGAGGTGTTAGCTTCTATGCTTCACAGACCGGTGGAAAAAAACCCCCACCAACCAGGGCTAATACGAGCAAGCTGACTTCTTTTGTCTAGTAAGAATGTTAAAAAAAGAAAAGGAAAAGAAACACTGATTTAACAACAAAACCACTGTTATTATCATCAATTCATAAAAGAAATGATATTTTAACAGGAAAAAGGGACTCTTCCCAGGAAGGGAATAATCTCAGTTCAGTTCAGTCGCTCAGTCATGTCCGACTCTTTGCGACCCCATAAATCGCAGCACGCCAGGCCTCCCTGTCCATCACCATCTCCCGGAGTTCTCTCAGACTCACGTCCATCGAATCAGTGATGCCATCCAGCCATCTCATCCTTTGTCGTCCCCTTCTCCTCCTGCCCCCAATCCCTCCCAGCATCAGAGTCTTCTCCAACGAGTCAACTCTTTGCATGAGGTGGCCAAAGTACTGGAGTTTCAGCCTCAGTATCATTGCTTCCAAATAAATCCCAGGGCTGATCTCCTTCAGAATGGACTGGTTGGATCCCCTTGCAGTCCAAGGGACTCTCAAGAGTCTTCTCCAACACCACAGTTCAAAAACATCAATTCTTCGGCGCTCAGCCTTCTTCAGAATGAAGGATAACTCTGTCCAAGGAAGGGCAGTTGGAAAACTTGCATGTACATGTGCGTAAACACACACACGCACACACACACACCCTGCATTTTTCTTGTTTTTATTTTTTCATTTTGATAAAGTCTGATAAAAGCTTTTCCCTGAGATGGTCCTGGTCTATATTGATTTTGGAGCCAAGGAATCTTGAGCCACTGGGCCCTTGTCCTGCCCCACCTCCTGGGGGTTTGTAGTGCTGGGACTCCATCCCAAACAGGCCACAGTGATCCTTACAAGGCAGCTCATCTTGGACTCAGAAAAGGAGAAGGGGGAGAATAGAATGGACTCTGAAGTTCTCCCTGGCAGGATCTCTCTCCATCCCCCCATCCTCCATGTATCCTTCCCATCCCCCCACCCATCATCCATGCATCCTCCCCATCCCCCCATCCTCCACGTATCCTTCCCATGTTTGGTATTCCAATGGCCATTGTCATCTCCCTAAGGTCCAAGCGTTTTCCATTCTTGGAAAGAAGTTCTGCCCAAGCCAAAGTTGTGGTCACAACTTCCTAAAGTTCCAGCAAAACCTGATAAACTCACGTCCACAGCACCCGGGAGCTGGTCGACGTGGACCCGGTCTGTCGTGTCTTTGGTAAATCACTGCTCTGGGCCTCAGGTGAGGGGCTGTTAGTAGTTTCCTCACGGGGACACATGTTTTCAGTTGCATCATTTTCAGGAACTCTTCTCATCAGTTCAGCTTTTTTATTTGTTGTTCTAAGCTGGTGACTTACATTGTCTTTATCAGCTCTTACCCTGAGTTCTGACCATCTCTCAAGTGGGAAAATGCCTGGCAAAACATCAATTTTCTCTGAATGGAGATTCTGAATTGTCCATGAAATGAAAGCTTGTTCGCTGAAAGAGCTTTAATAGAACCACAGCCCCAAGGTTGTAGCTGAGTCGCTTGGACTTTTGGTGGCCTCAGGGACGAAACACCTCAGTGTTAGCGTGTGCGGCATTGATGTGCCAGGGCAAATGCATGGCCGTGCCTGGGAATTTACACATGGGCTTACATGTACAGACCCATGGGAGCTGGGAAGACAGGACCTAGGGGAAAGAGGAAAGTCTGTCTTAAAGGACAGTTATTTTCCTGGTCACCTGCTGCTGAAATGAACTCTGGGTTAGAGTAGGGAAGGTTGAATCCAGTCCCAGCTCTGCCTTGATGTTGCTGTGGGTCCTTGGGCAAGTAACTTCACCTCTCTGAACTTCATCTGCAAAATGGATATGGAGACCTCTCAGTTCAGTTCAGTCAGTTCAGTTCAGTCGCTCAGTTGTGTCTGACTCCTTGTGACCCCAGGGACTGCAGCATGCCAGGGTTCCCTGTCCTTCACAACTCCTGGAGCTTGCTCAAACTCATATCCAACTAGTCAGTGATGCTATCCAACCATCTCATCCTCTGAAGAAGAAGGCAGTTCCTCTCCTCCTGCCTTCAATCTTTCCCAGCATCAGGGTCTTTTTCAACGAGTCAGTTCTTTGCATTGGGTGGCCAAAGTATTGGAGCTTCAGCTTCAGCATCAGTCCTTCCAATGAANTTCACAACTCCTGGAGCTTGCTCAAACTCATATCCAACTAGTCAGTGATGCTATCCAACCATCTCATCCTCTGAAGAAGAAGGCAGTTCTTCTCCTCCTGCCTTCAATCTTTCCCAGCATCAGGGTCTTTTTCAACGAGTCAGTTCTTTGCATTGGGTGGCCAAAGTATTGGAGCTTCAGCTTCAGCATCAGTCCTTCCAATGAATATTCAGGACTGATTTCCTTTAGGATTGACGGAGACCTCTAGAGACCCTGTATGTATGGAATGCTGCAGTCAGCCTTTAAGGCAGGAAACAGAATCCACTCTAGGTATTTCAAGCAGAAAGGGATTTTATACAGAGAATGAGGATGTCACAAAACCCTTGGAAGAGTAAAGGAAGTTGAAGGCTCTGGGTCAGAGAACTGCCCCATCAGGGTTGCCTCTATGTCCCCGTCACAGCCCAGCCCACTCTTGACTTGGTGACATGACTGTGGGCCCTGAAGCCCAGCCACCACTGGCACTTGAGTCTGTCTGGCCCTGCTTGCCTGACTGCAACTCTGCAGAGATGCGGCTGCCCCTGGGGGCGGCTCTCTCCAGATTTGGCAAGAATGCCTCTGATCAGCAGAACCTGATGGTCTGGGAAGTGTGGTTTCTCACCTTGCCAGCTCTGGATGAAATGGCAATGGAGAATCAACTAGAACATCTAGCACAGCCACTTTTCTCCACGGTTCATGATTCTGCTGGCAGAGACACACCAGACTGTCAAAGTTGTTCTTGGCTTTGCTACACTTCGCCCAGCCTCCTGAGTGGCCCCCAGCTCCGCAGGGATGAGGTGCCCTGCGTGTCAGGGCGCTGGGCTTGGATGCCCCTTGAGGTCTGCTTCTGACCTTGGCTTTCTGTGGGAGTGGATGGATTAAGAACTGCCAATCGCTTTCTCTTCCCTTGGTTCCTAACGCCCCAACTCCCTCCCTCACGTGAGGCTGAAAAACAGAATTGGGAAGACTGAGAAGTTCGGGAGGGTCTTGAGGAGGAACTCGAGAGTTCTCTTCTGGAGTCACAGGGCCAAGGCCTTGGCCCATATCTCAGGACGAATGGCCCCTCCTCAGGTGGGAGAGGAGCTGAGCTCAGCGGGACTCTGCCTGGAGCAAGGATGGAGGGGGCCAGCTCCATTCCCTGGCTCTCCCCTGCTGTCCTGACAAAGAAAGGCATACTGAGCAGAAAGGAGGATGGGAGGCTGGCTGCTGCTGCTGGTAGGTCACAAGGAGAAGGGGACAGGCGAAGGAATAGAATTTTATTCACTGTTCACGGGAAACTTCCCTGTGTCTGCATCGCTCCTCTAAATTGGTACTAATTGCACCCTCCCTCCCCACACCTGTCAGTGGAGCTGCAGGGAGCGAAGATGCCAGGCAGTGAGGAGACACAGCTTCTTCAAAAGCTGGGCTCCAGATCAGGAGAGGTGGGGAGTGGGGGAAGCAGGAGAGGGTGGCCGGGGTGGCACTGGTGGGGACCTGGCAACACCGGGGGAATCCAGTCTCTTTCCCGTGTGTCCTTAGGATTTTATCCCTGGGAACTTATGGAGAAAGGCCCGGGAACAGGCCAGTTTTTCTAAAGATGGCTTCTCGGAGGTGAGCGGCAATTAAGCTTTCAAGCACGTGGATGGCAGTGTGTCCGGCTACAACCCTGACCCTTTGGAACAATGATGGGACTTGCAGGGTGCACTGTTGGTTCTCCAGATGGGATGTTCCTCTTGAGGGGGCACCCAGAGACCATCCACATTTTCTGATGAGGAACCTGATGGGCTGAAAAAGAGAGCCCAAGGCTCTTCCTGGACACGAGGCTCCCAAGAAGCAAGAGGGTCTGTGTATTTTAGTGGAAAGTTCTTCCGTCTGTTTGGGCAGGAGAAACGGCTTTGTCTTGACTGCATCAGTTCTCCTCTGGGCTGGATGTTTCCATGCCTGTCCAGTGATGTGCTGGCCGTCACTGAAGGCCTTTCTGGCTCTGATGGTCTGTAATCTCAGGTCTTCTGCTCCCTTCCCAGGGGTGTGTGATCTTCCCCTCCTGGTCTCAGAGCGAGGCTCAGTCGCCTCCACACTCTTTTCTCAGGCAAGTGCAGGGGTGGCCCCTGCATGTCAAAAAGACCCCGTTTGGCTGTGGGGAAAGAGCCGGGATGTTCGCTGCATACAACCTCCGGTGTTGTTATTCAGCAGGAAGAAAGACCAGAAAGAAAAGCAAAGGGAAAAGATATTGTTTGGGTACAATCTGTGTTTGCAATTTTCCACATCGGTTCTTTTTATGAACGCTCCAAAAACAAGACAACAGCAGTGGCTGATTCAATATGCGCCATGCAGGAAAACAATAAGGAAAAAAAAGAAGGGTTTTTAATAAGCACTTGGAAAGCCTGTAATTAAATCTCGGGCTCTGTTTGGAAAACAAGAATCTCATTTAGTGCTTTTGCCCTGGCGCTCCCTAACATCTGCACCCGTGTTTTCTGCCGGGCAATTACTGCACCCTCCATGGCTTAACAAATACAGGTGTGGGCTCTGGAGGGGGATCCCAGGATGGAAGGAGGGGTGGACTGGGGAGACTTGGCGCTCACCCTAACAGGTGTTGGAGACCTGGAGGAGGAAGAGACTTGGCGCTCACCCTAACAGGTGTCGGAGACCTGGAGGAGGAAGAGGCTTAGGGCATGGGAGAGGAGAGAGGAAGATGCCCAGGGGGTGTCTCCCCACTGCTCTTCTTGGAGTCGGATTTCACCAAGGACCCCAGGGGTCAAGGGCTCACTGAAGGTCCCTCTAGCCTAGAATTCAGGGGCTTTAAAAAAGATGATCAGGGAGATGGGATGGGGAGGGAGGTGGGAGGGGAAGTTCCAGATGGGGAACACATGTGCGTCCGCGGCTGATTCATGTTGATGTTTGGCAAAAACCACTACAATGTTGTAAAGTAGTTAGCCTCCAATTGAAATAAATAAGTTAATTGAAAAAAATTTTAAAAGATAATCAGAAGAAGAAAGGACATTTCAATAAGGGAATGGGAACCCCAAGTCAGTGGGAGTTGTGTGTCCACAGGTAAATTTTTAGGAAATTTACAAAGTGGCATAGGAAAGGCAAATCTCATATACTTCAAGTAGTTCAAAGTCGCCTTTTTGGGATTTCCCTGGTATGTCCAGTGGCTAAGACTTCAGGTTCCCAATGCAGGGGGCTGGGTTCCATCCCTGATCAGGAAACAATCCCTTGTCAGGTTAGATCCCACAAGGAAGAGCTGGCACAGCAAAACACATACATACATACATAAAAAATATGGGCTTCCCTGGTAGCTCAGTGGTAAAGAATCCGCCTGCCAACGCAAAAGATGCGGGTGTGGTCCCTGGGTCAGGGAGACCCCTGGAGAAGGAAATGGCAGTACTCTCACCTGGGAAATCCCATGGACAGAGGAGTCTGGTGGGCTCCAGTCCATGGGGCTGCAAGAGAGGCAGACTTAAAGACTAAATTAATGACCAAACGACAACGGTAAGAACAAATAAGTAAAATTGCCTCCTTGCCTGCAAGACTCCCCCTGTCCTATGCAAATGCCACCCTCCCTCCCCAGCCGCCTTATTATGGTACCATTTGCTACTACACATTCGCTAGGGGCCAGGCACCTGCTAGGCTCTGCCCTTCACTCATTTCCCTGTGTCCCTCAACGGGGGCCGGAATGCTGAGGTATCCTTCTTTGTTTTCTGGGTGAGAAATCTGAGGCACGGAGGTTAAAAACACCTGCAGGAATACGTAGCTGGTGGGAATGGACCGGCTTTGAACCCAGGCCATCTGCTGGCCTTGGTCCCCTTGCTTGTGTATCAGAGTCAGGTTCTCTCTTCCCCTTCCTCCGCTGGCTCTGGGTGCTTGCTTCCCAGGTGTTTTAGCCGAGTGCCTGCCGGGAGAGCAGAGGAGGCATCTCGGTCTGGATTGGGTGGGGGTGGGGCTGGGATCCCACTCCGGGAGCCCAGAGTCCCAGGGATGTGATGTCAGGGAAAGGAATGGAGAAGCAGCTTGATTCAGAGCGATGTCAGGGCTTGCAGTGACAGGAGCTGCTTCTGTGCGGAGCAGGTCCTGCCATCTTGAGCAAAGGTCCTGACACGTAAAGCTTTTCCTAGAAAGTTTTTGCAAATCTAATGTCTTATCCAAATGTTATGTACAATAGGTGAAGTGTTATCATGTCCAACTCTTTGTGACCCTATGGACTGTAGCCCGCCAGACTCCTCTGTCCATGGGATTCTGCAGGCAAGAATACTGGAGTGGGTTGTCATGACCTCCTCTAGGGGATCTTCCCGACCTAGGGATCAAACCCGTGTTTCCCACTGCAGGCGGATTCTTTACCATCTGAGCCACCAGGGAAGCCTCGTTAGGTACTACGAGGACATGTATTATTGGCTGGGTGCTTTGTCAGGAAGCATGGCTCAGGTTGGCAGTGCCAGAGGCCTGAGAGAACCTGGTTACTTCGGTGTCTTGTGTTTATTTACTGATTGCCTCAGTTTCCAATGCTCTGAAGCAGAGCCTGGGTCTTTTGGAAAAGTCTGGCCTTTCCTTTCCATCACCATGCGACCTTCAGCAAAGGATTTTCCCTCCCTGAGTCTCAAAGACAGATGGATTTCCTTGTTAGGAGTTGTGTCCAACTCCACTCCTATGGACTGTAGCCCGCCAGACTCCTCTGTCCATGGGATTCTGCAGGCAAGAATACTGGAGTGGGTTGTCATGACCTCCTCTAGGGGATCTTCCCGACCTAGGGATCAAACCCGTGTTTCCCACTGCAGGCGGATTCTTTACCATCTGAGCCACCAGGGAAGCCTCGTTAGGTACTACGAGGACCTGTATTATTGGCTGGGTGCTTTGTCAGGAAGCATGGCTCAGGTTGGCAGTGCCAGAGGCCTGAGAGAACCTGGTTACTTCGGTGTCTTGTGTTTATTTACTGATTGCCTCAGTTTCCAATGCTCTGAAGCAGAGCCTGGGTCTTTTGGAAAAGTCTGGCCTTTCCTTTCCATCACCATGCGACCTTCAGCAAAGGATTTTCCCTCCCTGAGTCTCAAAGACAGATGGATTTCCTTGTTAGGAGTTGTGTCCAACTCCACAGTGCTACCTGATGGCTTTGAGCTCTGCTGTGCCTCTTGTCACGGCTGCATCTCAGCTCTAGCCAGAAGCTGGCTCTGGCCCCTTCCTTCCCAGCTCCCCAAAAGTGCTGAGGGTGTTACCCTACCCCCCCAACACCAGCTGGAAGCTGCCCTGCTGGTGTGCGTGTTCATGGCGACTCCTGTGCCCAATGCCAGGCTCCTGGAGGAGGACTGAGATTCTAAAGCAGCCAAGCCCCTCGCCATCACTTGGCGTAAGCTTTTCTCACTTCCTGAAATGAAGAGAAGGACAGCTTCTGATGCGCTGCTCACTGGCTGCCTCTTCTGCTGTTGAGATTCTGTTGTCTGTTGTGACTGCTGCTATTGGGACAACAGCTACTGAAGTGTTGCCTGTATGGACTGGACAAAGTGAAGGGGGAGAGGAGGAGGAGCAGCGGGAGGGAGAGGAGAAGAGGGAGAGAAAGTGAGCCTCACCAAACTGGGAAGTCAGTTTATATCCTTGGGACCAACTGACTTCACAATATCTCGTGCCATCAGGAGGCCAATGCGAATGGTGAAAATCCACAGAAGATGAGAGCAGGTCATTTATTTAATGCTAGGACATTCTGCTTGATGTGGTCTGGAGGAGGTGGAACAGCTAGCCATTAACCTTTAATACTAGTTCCAAACTTTAGGAAGCACCTGAGTATGTCATTAACATCACGACCTTGCTTGCAGGGCGTAATTTCTCCAGGAAGCTCTGATAAGCAGTGAAAGCATGAGTTCATTTATCCTCACTTCCAAGCCCTTATTTTTCAGATTCAAACACAGAGTCCAGGAAGATCACAGCATGTTAATGAGGAAATCGAGTTTCTGGCTCCAAGCCATTGCTCCTTCACTGAAATTCCTTAACTCAATAGGATCTTCAATTTAAGCCTTTTTTGAGAGACCGTGTTACCAGGACATCTTAGCATGGGCAGAAGATGATTCTTACTCGTTTGCTTTTGTTGTTGTTCAGTCCCTAAATTGTGTCCAATTCTTTGCAACCTCATGGACTGCAATATGCCAGGCTTCCCTGTCCTTCACTATCTCCTGGAGTTTGAGCAAACTCATGTCCACTGAGTCAATGATGCCCTCCAACCATCTCATCCTCTGTTGCTCTCAACTCCTCTTGCCCTCAGTCTTTCCCAGCATCAAGGTCTTTTCCAATGAGTTGGCCATCACGTGGCCAAAGTGTTGGAGCTTTAGCATCAGTTCTTCAGTGAATTTTCAGGGTTGATTTCCTTTAGGATTGACTGGCTGAATCTCCTTGCTGTCCAAGGGACTCTCAAGAATCTTCTCCAACAGCACAGTTTGAAAGCACCAATTCTTTGGTGCACATACCTTCTTTATGGTCTGTACGTGACTATTGGAAAAACTGTAGTTTTGACTACATGGATTGCCATGGGTGGAGTTCCTCACGCTGGCTGGGGAAGGTCATGAGGAAGGAGGCTTGGCATACGCAAAGGCATGATCAAGCCTCAACGGATCTTTGTTGGCAAAGTGAAGTCTCTGCTTTTTAACACACTGTCTAGGTTGGTCATCGCTTTTCTCCAAGGTTGCTAAACTACTGGTAGGGCTGGTTGATGTTTTTGGTGAGAGTCATGAAGCAAATCTGGTGGCCCTAGGCCTTTCATGCACAGTTCGGGTGGGAAGCTGTTCTAAGCTATGGCGTCTGCACTGCTTGCTGAGCCTGACTGCCAGGTTCTTCTTCTTAGGCTCTGGCATATTGTCTTCACTGAGTATTTGTAAAGGATCCAGCCGCGACCTAGGCAAAGCCCTGCCCTTGATGAGCGGGTGCTCTGGACAGAACAGCACGTGACTTGGACGTTAGACATACCTGCAGTGATGAAGGCCAAGATTTACGGGATGGCCAGGGGCTTTGATCTCTGACCACTCCCTCTCCATACGTACCCCCAACAGGACCATGAGAAATTACTTTTCTGTGATTCCTGAGGGTAGTTAGAGGTGATGAGCTGAAATCAGAAGTAATTCTACTTCCAGTGTTAGTGCCTTTGGGGAAGCAAGTTTGAAAGCAAGATTGAGAGCCACCAAACTAGTGTAAGGGAACACGGTATGCTGCCAGTATCCTCTTGGGGAGGCTGGACTTTCATAGAATCATTTTTGTCCTTCCTGGGGAAGTAGAGGCTGCTCTGCCAACCATTTAGGTGCCAGGTTTTGGATATATGAGATCCTCACTGTGGCTTTTACTGGCTTTAGATTGTAGATCAACAAGCTTTTAGCTGCCAAGGAGTGCAGACAAGTGTGTGCCTTTTTGGGGATGACCCTGAGCAGACCTCACAATGTAGCAGAGGGAAGGAGACAGCAGGGAAATGAACAACAGGACTGTATCAGGTGGTGCCTGAGCTGGATGACCGCTAATGTCCCTTCTCCACACGCATGTCTGGGCTTCTGTGAATCTGTAAGAAGTTGAGTAGGAAGGGGGAGGGAGAGATAAATAGGAGATTGATGTATGGGG
This sequence comes from Oreotragus oreotragus, assembly GCA_006410675.1. Lineage (NCBI taxonomy): Eukaryota > Metazoa > Chordata > Mammalia > Artiodactyla > Bovidae > Oreotragus > Oreotragus oreotragus. The sequence continues at coordinate 563,370 of SJYX01020602.1, read as the reverse complement.
TGAGGCATGGGAGCAGGAGAGTGTCAGTTTTCCAGGGTCCCTGGGCCCTCCCTCTCCGCCCCCTGATGCTCCCATCAGGCACTGAGAATGAACTCCAGCTGGATGCCGAGGCCAAGGCCGGTTTCTAACTCTGGAGACAGCTCTGCTGGACCGAGCAGCAGCTTCTCAGCTGATGCTTCATGGATCAGCGTCTACTGCCTACCACTGTATGGATAGGAGGCCACATGCGGTGACCCCACAGCTTCCCAAACTGCATATACCAGGAAGGTCAGCTGCTTGCACAGAGTCCAGAGCATGGAAGGCCTCACAAAAAGTTGAGCAGAGTAATTTGAACTACCCTGCTTCAACAGGGCAAACTATTTATGGCAAATCTTCCAAAATGCCGGGTGCAGGAGAATTGTCCCAGTGGTGTCCAGGTGCTCATCCCCAGAGATTCTGATTTGGCAGGTCTGCATTACATTTTTTTCAGTTAATTAAATCGTGACCCTTTTGCGGCCGTGCTGGGTCTCCACTGCTGCATGCAGGCCCTCTCTAGTTGCAGCGAGTGGGAGATGCTCTCTAGCTGCCGTGTGCGGGCTTCTCGCCAAGGTGCTTTCTCTGTTGCCAAGCACAGGCTCTAGGCTCACGGGCTCAGTAGTTGTGGCGCACGGGCCTAGTTGCCCCGAGGCGTGTGGGATCTTCCCAGACCAGGGATCGAACCTGTGTCCCCTGCCATTAGCAAGTGAATTCTTAACCACCAGACCACAAGGGAAGCCCTGGTGTGCATTTGAACAAGCTCTCTAGTTGGTGCTGAACAAACCACAGCATGTCATTCCTTCCTGTGAGGTGGAGCCCCTGAATTTGGGACCATCGGGGTTCTCCTTTGACTGCCTCATTAGTGGGGAGAGGGATGTGGGTTGTGGCTTTTCCTGCTCCTTAGGACTCAGTTTTTCTGGGCTGTGCCTGGTTTTAAAGGCCTTCCCATAACAAATTAGAACCAGGGCTTCCATCACTCATCTCTTCCTTGACTCGTCCTTTCTGAGTGGTCTTATCTCACCCTCCAGGCTTAGAGTTTGGAAAAAGTAACTGCCCAGGTTGGCTATAGCAGCCCAAATTTGGACTTTTCCGTCCTCATCATCGAGTCCCTTCTTAACTAAAACAGTTCCTCCCTGTCAAGCCTGTCTCCACTTTCATCTTGGCTCTGACGCAAGGACTTACATAAACAGGTTATAGTGAAGACTCTGGCCATTTGGGAAGCAGACTCCTTTGTGGGAGATTCAGAATGATGCCTTCCCTATGCCTTTCATGTTGACAATGTGCTGGCCGAGGGTGGAGCATGGGTCTCATATCCACGGTCCCTCCTTGGAGGGCACAGGGTCAGCAAGGAGGTTCACGGACACAGTGGTTCATGGAGATACTGTCTGTTGTGGGAGAAGAGGAGACGAGGAACCCTGATGTATCAGAAACCTGCTGGCACAGCTTTCTCAGTGCTGGGCCCTGTCTGGCCTTAGACAAGTCCCCATGTCAAAAGTCTGAAGCCAGGCAGAACCTGCTATGCGGGATTCTACAGTGTGCCTCTTGGGATGTCCTTAGAGCTTTGCTAGCCTTTTGCAGTCTCTCCAGAGTCCCAGACTGGTCTCTGGGTATGCATGGAGGAGATGAAGAACTGTTAAACAAGGACTCTCCCCGAGGAAAGGAACCCACCTTCTTGAGCTGGCTGAACACCACATTGACATATGGATTGTTCTGGTGCAATAGATTGAAGAGTTGGCTCTTGATTCATTTGAGAATTGAGTTGTTCTTGTTCAGTCGCTAAACTGTGTCTGACTCTTTGCGACCTCATGGACTGCAGCATGCCAGACTTCCCTGTCCTTCACTATCTCTTGGAGTTCACTCAAATTCATGTCCACTGAGTTGATGATGACATCCAACCATCTCATTCTCTTACCCGCTTCTCCTCCTGCCCTCAATCTTTCCCAGCATCAGAGTCTTTTCCAAAGAATTGGCTCTTCACATCAGGTGGCCTAGTAGTGGAGCTTCAGCTTCAGCATCAGTCCTTCCACTGAATATTCAGGGTTGATTTCCTTTAGGATTTACTGGTTGGATCTCTTTGCTTTCCAAGGGACTTTCAAGAGTCTTTTCTAGCACCACAGTTCAAACGCATCAATTCTTTGGCAATCAACCTTCTTTTTCATTCAACTCTCTCATCTGTACATGCTGCTGCTGCTGCTAAGTCACTTCAGTCGTGTCCGACTCTGTGTGACCCCATAGACGGCAGCCCACCAGGCTCCCCCATCCCTAGGATTCTCCAGGCAAGAATACTGGAGTGGGTTGCCATTTCCTTCTCCAATGCATGAAAGAGAAAAGTCAAAGTGAAGTCGCTCAGCCTGTCCGACTGTTAGCGACCCCATGGACTGCAGCCCACCAGGCTACTCCGTCCATTGGATTTTCCAG